>JASKGO010000898.1:0-30737 GCA_030556065.1 Holobus sp. GC000080
GCCACCTATGGCCGGATTCAACTGTTTTTGATAGTTTCAAGGGCAGAGTGGTGTCTATATACATATTCTAGAATTAAAGCTTCATAAGTTGCCTAGTTTAGAAATTAGCAGGGGGGGTACTACTTAAATGATCGCACTGTATACATAGTAAATAGTAATGAAAGCATCTTTAAGAAAGAAAGAAAGAAAGAAAGAAAGAGAGAAAAAGAGATGCGAAAGTGCGACGTCGACGTCGGCGTACATACATAGCGTTCCCGAAATAGAAATAACACAAACGCACGCACGCACGCACAAACCAACACAGAGGCACCCGTGAAATTGGTGAAAAACATACACAAATGTACGGAAGATGAGACGAGAGACGAAGACGGGGCCGGTCGTCGTCAGTAGAGCAACGGTGCGCGTGCGGAAATTACTCTGGAAAAGTTACAATTTTTTTTAACTTTCAGTCAACGCTTAAATTCATCACTTGTGATTATATTTTTTAATTAATATTTTTCAAAAAGAAGTATTTAGTTTTTAAAATTACTAAAAATCAAAAACTATTAGTAAGAAAAAAAAAATGTTAAAGTGTTGATAGAATTATTTACAGGGATATTCAAAAAGTGTTTTTGTTGCTTAACAACAAGCAAACTTCTTGGAAAGAAAACAAACGAAACAACTGTCATAACTACTTTTTTTTTTTTAGTTAATTTAGGTAAGTTGGTAATTTGGAATTCGCTTTTTTTATATTTTGCAAAACAGTTTCGTGTCGCTTAGCTAGCTGTGCAAAAGACGATGATGCAGAGGAAGAAAGCGTTGGGTAGTGAAGTGAGCGAGACGGAGAAAATGTGTGTTCGAAAATAGAATGGCGCAAAGAAAATGGCCGCCTGTTGCGTTTCAGAATTTCTGGATTCAGGATTTGCCTCTTTTTTTTTTCTTCTTTCTACGTTTCGTTTGTTTTTCAAACGTTTAAAATTTTCTGCTTTTGCTTTTAGTTTTTTCTATTTTTTATTGCTAAGATATACCGTGTGTTTTTTTTTATGAAAAAAAAAAATGAAATAATGATGATGATGATAATAATAATTTGAGAAATGTTTGCAAAAACAAGTTTGCCGCCCCCAATTTGTCGCAATCTATTTTCGTGCACCAGCAGCCTTGATCCAGAAAACATAAATGCACCAAATATCAACTAAATTTGCTCGATATAAAAAGAATGTCTTAGTTTTTGTGCTTTTTAGCATTAATGGACAGAAAAAAACTTAAAATTTTAATGATTTTAACTCAAAAAAGAAAAAAAAAATGGTTATATTTAAATAAAATATAAATAAAAACGCTTTATTAATTATTTTACAACTTTATTAGTGCAAAATTAATTGCATTTATTCTAATTAATTAAAAGTTATAGCAAAACAACAGGGTTGCATTAAGTATAAACGCAATAAAAACTTTTTCGCATTGACACATGACAGAATTGACATTTTAAAATGAAGTTTTGTGTGGAGAATAATTTTAAAAGCTTCTAATGAAAAATTAACAAAAAATTGCGTTAAAATCCTGCAAAAAAAATATTAATTTATTGAAATTACTACATTCAAAAGAGAAAAGGCCATTAATTATCTACAAAATAAATAAAATTTTAAGGTTATGACAACAACAAAATAAGCTTGAAACTCAAATGTTCAATAAAAGAACAATAGGTGGCTCTGATGTGTCAATTTTTGATAAACATAACCTGATATAACCAAAAAAGCTAATTTAATTTGATTAATAGCAAAAAACGCGAAATTTCAAATAAGAAAAAATATAAATAACATTTTTCGTTTTATTGACATAAAAAAAAAACAAGAGCTGCGAGGAAAACTAAATTTTTGTAACAAAATATAAATAAATAAGCTTTAATAATTACATAATAACTAATTAATTAATTAGTTTTCAACAAATCAACAGAACGGCATTAAGTGCAAGCGCAAAAAAACCTTTTTCGCATTGACACATGACAGAACTGACATTTTGAAAGACAGATTTGCTTGGGCGATTTAATTTAAAAATAACAGAGGGCGTAACATAACCAATATAATTTTTTTATTAATATTTTAATTAGGTTTCTTAAGGTAAAATTAACAAAATATTTAGCAAAAATCCTGAAAATGAAAATAAAATTAAAAGAAAAAATACCTTGATTTAAATGAAAATAAATTAAATTTTCAGGTTATGTCCACAAAAATTAAACTAGAAATGCAAATCTACAATAAAAGAACAATAGATGTCACTGTTAGAATTAAAGTCTTAATTTGAAAAAATACCAGATGCCGTAATATAACCAAAATAAATTAATTATTTTAAATAATATATTAATTAAGTTTTATAACGTAAAATTAACTAAAAATTTAGTTAAAATCCTGAAAAATTAATTGAAATCTTAATTAAAAGGAAAATACCATTGATTTAATTGAAGTAAATGAAATTTTAAGGTTATGTCTAGAAAAAACAGACTTGAAATGAAAAAGTACGATAAAAGAACAACAGATGCCTCTTTTGCAATCAAAATCTTGCATTTAATTGCTGAAAAGGATGCATAATTCATCAATAACAACATATCTCAACTGTCAATTTTGACAAACATAACCTAATATAACCAAAAAAGTAACTTAAATTTGTTTTACAAGAAAAAAAACAAAATTTCAAATAAACAGAAAGAAATAAATTACAGAAGAAGTAAAAAATGCCAGCTGGAAGCAAGAAAGCAGCAACCGGTGCTTCAGCAACTGGAGGCGGCGGCACCACAGAGAAACCCATCAAAGGTTACAAGCCGGCATGGATAAAGGAGGCGGCGGAGCCGAACAAAGAGCATGAAACACCATGGGGCATCATGAAGAAGCGCGACAGCATAAATTTGGAGGAAACCACTGGCACTGCTGGTGCTCGCAGACGTGCCATGGCCGCTGCCGGCGGTAAAGCAAATTCTGCCGCCCCCAAAAACGATGACGATGATGATGCTTCTAATTGTAAGTAATTAACTTTCTTTTTTTTAAGTGTTAACTTTACAAATTAACTTTTTGTTGTTTTTTTATTGAAATAGTTCAAATACCGCAACTGCGAAAGGTGTCCATTAAGGAAAACGGTGGAGGCGGCGAAGAGCCTGCGAATAATGCGCCGGCTTTCGTGAAGCCGCAGTTGAAGAGTGTGAAGACGAAGGAGCCGAAGATTATTGCCAGGGACGAGAGCAAGACGAAGATTGCTTTGCCGAAATTGAACAGTGTTAAGGTGGAGAAGATGAAGGAGTTGCCGCCGCCGCCCAAAAAGGAAACTCCCGATTATAGGCAGGTGCTGAAGAAGGTTCCAACCAGGGACCGCATTGATGATGAAAAGGTATTTTTTTATACTAGAAGCAATTG
Source organism: Holobus sp. GC000080 (assembly GCA_030556065.1). Lineage (NCBI taxonomy): Eukaryota > Metazoa > Arthropoda > Insecta > Coleoptera > Staphylinidae > Holobus > Holobus sp. GC000080. The sequence goes on from JASKGO010000898.1 coordinate 3,378, forward strand.
GTTTGCAATGTTTTTTTGCAAGTTTTACTGATGGTTTGCAATGTTGCGGTTTGTGGCGCTTTGGAGGCGGCTAAAAATAGGCTTTAAATGGTAGTTGCGCAAACGATTGCATTTTGCTATAGCTAGCTGGCTGGTGTTTTTGATGCAAGTGGTGATTACGACACCAGTTTCCTTTTGGGATTCGGATTTTCAATACGCGCGGTTTTGTTTCTTTCTTTTGTGTATTTAGAAGGGTCCGATGGGTGCTCCGATGCCTCCGCCGATGCCGCCCCCGGCTCCGGCTATGCCCAAAATTAAGACCGATCCGCTTAATGAAAAACAGAAGGCCACTTTGGAAAATCTCAAGTAAGATTTTTTTATTTTGTTTTTTTTAAAGAAAAAAATTTTTTTGGTAATTTTGCAAATTACCAATTATACTAAAAGAAAAAAAAATGGATTGAAGTAAAATTTTCGACTTTATGGTAGTTCAGAATTTTAGTCAGGTGTAGTTATTGAATTTTGGAAAGTCCCAAATGAATTTTGCAACTCCATTTTTATATTTTAAGGACTTTTTGTGCAATCCCCAGATATATCTTCAAAATCCTACTAGTTAAAATCACTAAAAGTTAAAAGCCTAAATGACTTTAGATTTTTTTTAAACAAAGTTTCAGATGTTACTATGAAATAACTTCTGTCCCCGAGGAATTATAATTTTTTTTTAGGAAAATAACAAAAATAATCAAAATATTATTTTTATTATTGACTTTTTACTTGGTAATAATTTGATTTTTACTATTTGGAATTTTCAAACATTAAAAATGATTCAAAAATTTTGGATGGAACTTCCAAATTGAATTTTTAAATGTCCCGAAAGAATTTTGCAACTTCATCTTTCTGTTTTTGGGCTTTTAATGTAACTCCCGAGATTCCTCCAAATTTTCTTGTCCACTAAATTTTATCTAAATGACTTGGAATTTTGTTAAATAAACTGAGACTTATTATTTTAAAGACCTGAAGAAATTTTATTAATTTTTTTAACAAAAAAATTGTAAAAATTATTTTTATAATAAAAAAAAAAACATTTTTGAAAGATTGAAAAAGAATCAAAATTTTTGGCCAGGAAAAATATATTAAATTTATAAATGCCCCAAAAGAATTTTGTAACTCCTTTCATTTTTTGGGCTTTTAATATAACTCCCGAGATGTTTCAAAATATCCTAAAACTAAATTTTATCCAAATGAATTCAAACTTTAAAAAATATTAAAGTAAATAGATTATTTTGAAGTTCAAGGGAATATTTAAATAAAAAATAATCTAAATATAAGTTTACACAAAAAAGTTTTCAGTAAGTTTCTGATTTGCAACAATTAATTATAAAAAAAAATGTGCGAAAATTTTGGACAGTACACCCAAATTGATTTTGTAAATATCCCAAAAGAAACTTCAAACCCCTTCCAAAGTTTCCAGGCTTTTTCATCTTATCCCTAGCACCTGGCAAAATTTTCCAAATGTTTAAAACCGAATGAAATTTGCAGATCAAGACCTAAGACACGTCCAGACTGGACAGCTTTACTGAAAGGCATCGAATCCGGAGCCAAATTGAAGCACGTCCAATGTAACGACAGATCAAAGCCTTTACTACCAGCCGTCAAAGCCAAAGGACAGTTTCTTTACGAGAGCGAAAAGGATAATGCGCACAATGTTCTTCTAAAAGAGGTCTTCTCTTTTCTACTTAGCTATTCAACAAAAAAATTACAACAAGAAAATGTTTGTAGATTCAACAAGGAGTCAAATTGAAAGGAGTGAAAACCAATGATAGGAGCAAACCAAATCTGGAAGGACTGCGTAAATTCCGCAGACAGATGACCATCGAGGAACAGATACAAAAGTCGGTTTCGATGGCCAGCATACCTCCTGTAAGTAATTCAACTGACTGCCACAAGTCAATTCTTCAATTTCGAAAAGTTCTGAAATACAATACGATATAATAAGTGATATGTGAAGTGATATTGAAAGATTGACTCTTTTTGATTAACAGAAGATTAATGGGTTAACGGTGGAAGAGCAGGACAAGTTGCAGGACGAGCTACCGGTGGAAGATGAAGACGAATTGGATGATATTGATAAGGTGCGCGACGATCTGCAAAGCACCAAGCAGCTGTTGACTATGGAAATCAAGGCGAAGGAGCAGGCAATCAGGGAGAACAAACGGTTGCAGTCACGTATTTTGAATTTGGAGAAATCGATGGCAGAAGAGAAATGCATTATTCAGAATGAACAGGATGCCGAGAAGAAGAGGGAACCAGATGAAAAGGTAAATTTCGTTTTTCTAAAGTTTTGTGATCTTTCCTAGAAGTTAGAAGTTGACCATCATCAGCAAAATTTACCTTATAATCCGAGAAAATTGAATTTTAGCTCAAACTTTATCAAAACTAAAAACCTTTCAACCTTAATCAATTCCAATCATTTCGTTGGGGATTTTTTTTTTAATTTTTAAAGCCAAAATTTCAGAGTAAAATTTAGAAAAACTGCAATTCCAAATTATGTTCATTCTTAGAAGTTGACCATCATCAGCAAAATTTACTTATCAATCAGAGGAAATTGATTCTAGGCTCACACTGAAGCTAAATTTCAACCCTTTCAATTTTTAGCACCCCTTACCTTTAAACATCCAAACAATTCCCATTTTTTCATGGGACACTTTCTGAAGCAGACCATAGTCAGCAAAATATACTTATCAATCTGAGAAAATTGATTCATAGCTCAAACTTTATCAAAATTAAAAACCTTTCTTTCTTAAGCATCCCATTAAACATCAAATCAATTCCCACTTTTCCTTGGGAAACAAATCATTCCAATTTTTGAGGCCAAAACCACAGCAGAAATTCAAAACAAAACAAAAATTCCACTTTACAGTTAATAATAACATTGAAAGCGGAGGCGGCCGAAGCACGCAAACTGAACGAAGACCACGAACGCAAACTGACCGTAACAGCCAAAGAACTGGACAACGTGAAACTGGAACTTGAAGAAATGAAACGACGCAATTCGGAATTGGAGAAACGTCTGCAGGAGTACATGACGGGCAAGAGGCACTCGGTGGCCGACCACAGGGGCGGCGGCGGCGACGACGACGACCAATACGGCGACCTAGCCTCCGACAGCGGCTCGGAATCCGAGGAGGAGAACGAGGAGAAGAAGGCGAAACGCAATGCGCGCGATCTCAAACTGCTGGTGAACAAATTGCGCGGCGTCAAGAACAAAATCGACATCGCCAAGAAGGAACGCATAGCTTTGAAGCAGATTGTCAAACAGAATCAGAGCAATATCAAAGAGGAGAAGAAACGCTTTAAGCAATTACAAAAAGAGGTCACTTTCAACCCATAAAAAGACTTAAAAAATAAATATTTGTTTTTTTTTACAATTTCAGGTGGATAAAATGGCGGTGTTGATGAAGGAAGCCGACAGCGATCAGGAGGACGAAGAGGAAGAAGACGAAGAGGCCGAGGAAGCTGAGGAGAGCTCGGAGGAGTCCAGCGAGAGCGAAACGGAGTCCAGCGAAAGCGATTCGGAATCGGAGAGGTCGCAGAGCGAGCCCGAGGATGCGCCCGTGGAGAAGAAGAAGGAGAACGTGGTGGCGCGCACGAGACACCACGAGAACCGCTTGGCTGCCCTCAAGAAGTCCAACTTTATGCTCAAGGCCAATGCGGAACGATTGCAGGAAGATTTGCTTTCGCAGAAGGAGCAGACGGGCGCACTGCAAGCCGATTTGGACAGCGTGCTCGCTGACTTGGGATGAGATTTTCTACGCTTTTATCGCTTTTCTTTGTTATGAACACTTTGTTTTTACCCAGTTAAATTTAAATAATAACTTTCCGTTATTATACACTGCGATCGGTCTCATTTAACATAACCTCAATTTTCATTTTTTTGGTATTTTACCTTTATTTCCTATAGGAATAATGTTAATTATTGTTGTAATATTAAGTTTCTTACCAATTCCAGCTGTTAAGAACGTTTTTAAGGTCAGTTTACATTCCAAAACTATAAAATTAATTAAAACAAAACTGCAAAGAAACTTCTCAGAGAACGATAACCTTCAGTTGACCTCTAGAATCTACAGTTAGATATACAGGGTGATCAAATTTATTGTACGGAATCGGTAACGGCAAGTGCGTGAAAAAAATAACCAGGCACATTTTCCGGCTCGGTTAGTGTCAATTTGATCCACCATGTATATAAAGTTGCCTAAAAAAGCCAGAAGAAGGAAAAAATCACTGAAAAGTAAAAAAAAAAACAGAAGAAGAAAGAAAAAAAAAACAAATCCCAAGAATTATATAATAGCTTTATATAATAATGACTTTGGTGAACGATTTCCCCTTTGCAGGCAGCGCAAACAATTAAATGCACATATCAATAAAAAAGAAGAAATCTAAATGCTTTAAGGTGCCCGTCGAATCAATCAATTCTTCATTGTTTAATAGTTTCTCTTATTTACTTGCTGTCGCCGCGGGCAACGGAATTCTCAGCGCCAACTGCTGCAGTGGTGGCAATGGTAGCCGTGCTGCCACTCTGATCGAAGTAATCGGCAGCATTTTCGCTGTAATCGGAACTGCTCGACCGAATGTCGCCCTCCATCTGGCCGCTGCTCAGCGCGGCCACCACGATCTTCATGATCAGATAGGTCCAGAAGATGTGCAAGCACAGTAGCAGACACAGCAGCCCGTTGAAGATGTAGTAGGCGGTGAACATCGGCACGATCTTCGGCGCGTCGATCAGCGTGTTCCGTATTATCCACAACGGGAAGATGCCGACGCGCGTCACGATCCACAAGAGCGTGAAGACGGCGAACACGCTGTCGCACAGTCGCTGATAGCCCGCATACTTTGCCATCTTGGCTGCCTACATTAAAAAGTAATGGAAAACCAAATTATTCAAAGGTCGATTCAAAGTCAACTGACTTTTCTTAGCATTTTTAGCAGTATTCATTGCTTATTATGTCAAAACTGCTTTAAAGACATGGAAATACTTTAAAATGATTCAAAAGTTTAATGAGAAAACTGAATAAATAGTAGTAAAAATTGTTTAAATGCAATTTAAAACCAAAATTTCAAGGTTATGTTCTTTTATTTTGCATAGCATTTTAATAAACTGATTTTTTTTTAGAGATTATGTTAAAAAATCATTGAAAACTACGAAATTAATTAAAATAAATCAAAATATTAATGCAAAAACTGATTAAAAGCTAGTGACAACGGTTTAAATGTAATTTAAAACCAAAATTTTAAGGTTAAGATTTTGTTTTTCATTCAAATGACCCAAACCAACAAAACCACGCAGTGTTTTTAGAGTTATTTAAGTAAAATTTAATTACCTCTAGGAAAATATCAGCGCAATCGTGCAGCAGAAGGACAAGCGAGCCGATGCGAGTCATATTGCAGACCCAGGAGAAGCTCATCAGGGCAATGGTGGCCAAGTGATGGATGAACATTTGCCAAAAGTCCTTGCGCCTCACATCGAAGAACTGACTGAAGCACAGCGACCAGTAGAAGCTCAATGAAAAGATGTAATACCACCAGATATCCATTGTAACCGACTGATGAGGAAAATCAGTCCTGAAAATTGCAAATTATCAAAATTATCCCTAAAACCAACAAATAAATAGATAAAACTAAGTACCAGCATTCGTTAATGTCCCACAGCCATGCTTTGTCCCATAAGACAACAGCACCGTAAGTGAAGGAGAATGTGTAGTAGAGGCATCGCCAGGAGTTCTCGCAGAACTTGACCAGCGTGGAAGGCTTGTCCTGGATGCGCCTGAGACGGAGCCACCGCTCCACTTGGCGCTCCGACATGTCCAGCTGCTTGGCCAGTCCCTGCAGCTGCTCAAAACAAGCGAATTTTCAGCCCACAGTTTAGGGAAAACACAGTCTCGATAATGCAAAAAAAAACTACCTGTTTGTGCTTCATTTTCTTGCACGAAACGTACGCTTTTTCCAGCAGCGCATTGTGCGGCGCTTTCTTCGGACGATTGCATTTGATGCCCAGCGATATGCCCACCGGAGCGAACCAGTATCTGCAAATAATTCGGATTTAATCATTATTTTCAAAAAACAAATCAAAAAAAAATTACAGTTTTCTTTTTTCATTTTTTTAGGTTAAGGTCAGCACACATACACACATGCCCAGACATATCAATAACACACAATACCACACATCGGAAGCAGTGAAAAAAGGAATTACTTTTCGAGGAGGCACCGCATTGCGAAGATGATGAGGGCCAGCGGCAGCGGATAGAGCAGGTGCCTGGAATTGGCGTGATGTATGAGCGGATAAGCTTCCGGCGACATGTCAGCCCATGTCGTGTTCGGCGGCAACCACACGTATTCACTCCAAAAAGCCGAATAAACGCCACTCAAACAGTCAATCAGGAGGGCCATGATTAGTAGGTAGATTCCTATGGATGCTCGCGGTTTGTTGTGTTGTCGTAGCAACCGCACGTAATGACACAATTTGTTTCAGCAATTGATAATGGGACCGACTAATTTTTTGATGTTTTCCGTATTATCGATGGCTTTTTAGGATTTTTTAGTTTTTAACGAACGGTTGAAGGAGAGCGGCAGCAGCAAATCGATCATTTATTCATTATTTCGTGCGGCGCGGAGCGTGCTGCTGCAGCACTACTACTACGCCCGAAAAAACGCGCAACGACTCACTGTGCTGTGCTCACGGGACGCAGCAGCAGCGCCAACCGACGAAGACGCTACTAGCACGCCGGCTCAGCAGACTCGGCCCACTCAGCAGCAGGCAGCAAGCCTTGGAATCGGAAACGGCCCAGTCATTCGCATTTTTCTCTGTCTCTCTTTTACTCTAGGTCTCTGCATATAATTATTTTATTTATTGCTATTTCGATTCGATTAAAAATTAATATTTATCGCGCAATCCGCAATCTTCTCGGCCGTGATTTGCATTCATTTCCATTCGCGTTGGTGCGATTCGGTATTCTGAACTGTCACCCGAAAAACTAGAGGTCACGACCTTCAACCCGAATGAAAATTCTTATGTCAAGCAGCAAGCAGCTTGAAGCAGCTGATAATCTTCTCAAGCCACCCCCGGTAAAATTTCTCACATCGTGACTCACAAATCTATTATCTAATTCATTGATTCATTTCTAATTCATCATCATTTCGGATGAACGAAAAAGTTGAATCACTGAATCATTTGATGTTTGTTTTGCTGTCATTCAGTATTCAAATGGTTTTTTTTTTGTTGACTGCCATAGAAATTCAATACGTGACTAATGAGCACATGAACACTTTCTTATCCACAGCTGATAAGCAAATGCACTGATAGTAACGCTAATTGCAAAAACAATTACAGCAATTAATATAAAAATAAAATTTTAAAAAATAAAAACAGAAAACTGTAAAAATTCAAAATGGAAGCGGCAGATGTCGCAGCCCATGCGAAATTCTGGCGGCGGCCATCTTGGAAACATGTCACCCTGTGTGTGTGCTTGTGTGTGTCAAAAAAAGGCTGTCTGTCGCGTCTAAATCCGTCATCTCGTCAACCGATGAATCGCAATTGAAACACAATAATCGCGGCCGTGTCGTCGATTAAACTGGCAGTGACAATCCGGCAAGCAATTCCATCGGCCCCTGGAACCGTAAATAGTAGCTGCTCAGTGCAGGTGTACTCCTGCCTGCGATTCAGTGCTTGTGTACTCGACATTATTGACTCCCGAGTCAGCCTAGCCATGCTATAATTCGGTACGTTTCGCAATTTTGCAATTCTCAATAGATATTCTTCGAATTGAAGCAATTGGGTATTGTGCTAACAGTTAAAGCACTTAAAGCGAGAAGTTAGGTACTCGGTGTGCGTTGCGTGGGTGCTTAGTGTCCGGTGGGCTATGGTGGTGTGCGAATGACCGCCGAGCGCGCCCCAGAAGGCCATGTGTCTTTCGGCGTATCGCTGATCGCCGTCAGCAGCCGCAGCAGCAGCAGCAACAGCAGCAGAAGGAGGATCACGCAGGATGGCTTACCGATTGGGGGGCAGCGACGGTTTCAAAAGTAGCAGGGCCAGCGGGGGCGGCAAAACCGTTGCCGCCGCGGCCGGCGCCACACACGAAACCGTCTACGATGACCAACAACAGTCTGCTGCATTAGTTTGCGCTTCCACTCTTAAGGTAATTTGCTTTGTTTTCTCGCAATTTTCTTTATTTTGTTTGTGTGAAAATTAAAAAAATTGCATCTAAAGCCATCTAGTGGTAATTTGCCAAAGTAATAATTTCATCGGCCATGTTTTTTTTTCAATTCTTTTATTTTTTTGTTTATAAGATTCTCTTTTGTTTCTAAAAAAAATTAACTTCAAGGTTGTTTTTCAATGTTTTATTTCGGATTAGTTATTAATAGAATTTGTATTAATAATTCGCAAATCACGGTTTCTATTTTTTGCAAAATGGAAAATGTCCTTTTGTTATCGGTTGTCAAGGTGACCGTTGCTTGCGATCGTCAACGTGTGCCGGTTGTCAAGTGTTTTTTTTTATTCATTCGGGGGGCTCTTCACTTTTTTTTTTGTGTTGGTTCGTCGTTTCAGCAGAGAATTGCTTTTGTAGTGTGTGAAAACCACTGGTGGTAAAGCACATGTTTTACATTTTGATTTTCCTGAGTGCATCGCTGATCTATTTAGTAATCCAATTTTGCGCGGCGGCGTTATATGATTTGCAGAATCCGTCGGTGACCGATTTGGATTTCGGTCAGTTGAGGGCACTGCTGGAGGAGGCGGCCAACTACAAGCAGCCCAAGGATAAAGAAGGCTCCAGCGAATTGTTCAAGGTGAGAGCACTATTATTATCTTATAAATTCTCCTAAACAATATAACATCAATAATAAACACAATTAATAAATTATTAAAAAAAAAACCATAGTGTGGTTTTCAATGGTTACTGTAAATGATTACATTACTGTGTAAATGTTTGCATGCAGACGCTGGTGACGAAGGCGGAGGACGACTTGCGGAAGCAGCACGCGCTGAACGCGTCGGGGCCGGCGCGCTACTACAGCCAGGCGGCGGCGAAGCGTCAGCGGCACCAGCAGCACCAGCTGCGCAAGCCTTCTTCGGTGTCGGAGAACCTGACGCACGGCGGCAGCCTGAAGGACCTGGCCAACGAGGAGCTGTACAACGAGGGCGGCAAGCGGCGACCGAAGAAGTCGGCGGTGAGCGCGAGGCAACGCGAGGGCGGCTCGCTGCCGTGCTGCAATCGCGTGAACAGTGCGGGCGCGGGCGCCTACAACTACGCCAACGACGACCAGCGGCACTTCTTCGAGAGCGAAACCGACAACAGCAATAGCAGCGGCGGCAGCAGCAGCCGATACGACGGTTCGTACGCCGCGGAGGCGGCTAAAAAGGACGCGGTCCTGGTGGCCGGCGGTCGCAGGAGAACTCTGCTGCTGGATGCCGAGGACGAGGAGGAAGAGGACGCGCGCATAATGGAAAGGGAACCGCTCTTGAAGCACGACTATATGCACGCTTCTGATGTTACTTCTTCTGCTGCTGTTAGTGCTGCTGCTGCTGCTGCTGCTGCTGGTGGTGGTGGTGGTAATGCAAATGCAATGGACGCGGAAATAGGGCCGATAACGAAGCAACAACAGCACGCCGACGAGAAGCAGCAAATGGTGCGGAGGACTTTCACCAGCGAGGCCAAGATCCACGTGGACGAGACCATAATGTTCCCGATGGACTTCCACGAGTTGCCGGCGCCGACGATAGCGCCGGCGCAAATCAACCTGCTGAGCGGCGCCTTGAAGGCGCACGACTTTAAGGACTTCGACAACAAGACGGACGAGAACGGCAATGTGCAGAGCAATGCCAATGTATCAGCCGCAGCGGCCGGCAACACTTTAGATGGTAAAAGCAAGCGCAAGAAGAACCAGAAGAAGGCTGGTGAAGAGGTCATTAAGGCGGAGGATGTCAAAGGGCATCGCGCCGATATCATCGACGATATCGAACAGCTGATGAGCTTCATAGACGGCAAGGAGGGCAATAAGAAGCCGCTGAAGAAGTTGTCAACCGCTGCTTCGGCTGTTCCATCATCGGGTAACGGTAACGGCAGCCACGGCAATGCTGCCAGTAACAACAAGAAGAAACGCAGCAAGAAGACCGGTCTGCATAAGAGCACCTCCATGGAGGAGATCTCCACGACTAAACTGGAGGAGTTCCGCGTTGGAAACGATGCGAAAACTCCGCTGAGACCATCCAAGAGCAACGTGGTTGTCGATAGTCATCATAATCAGCAGCAGCAGCAACAGTTGCAACAGCAGCAGCAAAAGAAAAAATGGTTGGTGATGAGTTCCGAACAGCTGCAGCAATCGTCGCAACCTGCAGTGCTGCCGCCATTGGACGCTTCGATTGAGAACCTGGCCGAGTTTACGTTCGTCACGAAGAAGAAGAAGAGCAAGAAGCAGAGGCGCAACAGTTTGGGCAGCAGTAGCGGCGGCCACGGCGGCATCGCTGCGAAATTGCAGCGGAAGCAGACGCGTCCGGCCGAGTTCCACCGGGTGCCGAGTCCGCGCCGCCGACAGAGCACCGGCTCGAACAACGATTCCGAATCGGAGGACAATGTTTCCGTTCACTCTTTGCCGGCTGCCAATACCAGGCAAAGCAATCATCAGCAGCAGCCGCAATTGCAACAACAGCAGCAACCGCAGTTGCAGCAGCAGCCGCAAAAGCTTCAAAGCAATGAAACAACAATAGCTGCTGCTGATGGCGACGAGGAAGAGCACCAAGCGCAGGTTTCCTACGCGGATATCGCGCGTTCTGCCGAGCGTCCGCTGTGGAATCGATTGCCGTCGGTGCGGATGGCCGAGAAGAAACGCAAAGAGTCGCCGGGGGATGCTGCGCCGGAGCAACAGCAGCCACAGCAGCAGCAGCAGCAGCAACAACCTGCCAAGGAAAAAGTCGAACAGGTTATCACTAGTGCTGTTGCTGGTGGTGCAACAACAGTCGAAGTGGTTGTGGACGATGATCCGCAAAATTGGCCGGAAATTCGTGGTGCTGGTGGTAAAGGCAGCAGCAGCAGTGGCAGTAGTCCTGAAAGTAATTGCGAATGGTTTACTAATAGTGCAGCAACAGTGGTGGCAGCTGCTGCTGCTAGTGGTGTTAAAGAGATTAAAGAGGTGCCGTTGCCTTTGCAAAACGGCATCAAGACTACGGCAGCCGCGGTGGTTGCTGCTATTGCTTCGGCTGTGGCGGCCGATGATAATGGCAACAGCAACAGCAACAGCAACAACAGCAGCAGTAATAGTAATAGTAACAACAACAACAACAATAATAACAATGTAAGCAGTAGGAAAAGTGTGGTGGAAAAGTCGCCGCCGACGAATACTAGGAGCGTCTTGGTGACCAACAATGCGAAAGCAAATGTTCATTCTGTTGATCACCAACGCACAAACAAACAAACAACGGCAACTGTTACTAATGTAAGTTTTCTACTTTTGTTTGTTTTTTTTTTTAATTTTCAAATTTTTCCATTTTATTTTTTAATTTTTTATTTGATTTTTAATTAAATTTGATATTAGTAATTTGATTAACCAAATTTGTGAAACATTTTATTATTATTTTTATTATGATTATTAATGTTGCTTGATTTTGGAGAGAAAGAAAAAGATCAAAATTTTGACATTAATATTAAATATTAAAGTTAATAAATTTTGTTTTTAGGCGGTTGCCAAGCAACCGGTTCAGCAGCAGCAGCAGCAGCAACAGCAGCGGATGGTTTACGTGCAGATGCCGCCGAATATACGCGACGTGCAGAGCATCGAGAAGATGCAGATGAAGCAGTTGCATCAGAGACATCATCATCATCAGCATCATAATCAGCAGCAACAGCAGCATGAGGATTCGCGGCCGGCCGTCATAATGAGCGGCGTGGATAATCGTCGCGACCTGAGCACGACGGATATCACGTTCGGATTCGGCATCAACGAGTACCTCTTGTGCGACGATCGAATAGACGTTTTCTCGGACGCCGATTTGGATTTGGATTTAGACGATGTTGGTGGTGGCGGCAGCGGTTTAGGCGGCGGTGATGGTATCGATGTCAGGAGAGGACACGGCAGCAGCGTCTACGACGAGTTCCTCTCGCGCTTCTTCTTGCCGCACGAATTGCAAAACATCCACACCGAACGTCTCATTTCCTACGTTGGCAACGGTGAGTTGTTTCTTTTATTTTTATTTGTTTTGGTTTATTTTTGTTTTTAACTTAGTGGTTGTTTATTGGTTGTTGAGGGCAACTGGTTTGTACAACTGGTTGTCTATGATAAAAGTTATCTATTGCTATTTAAAAAATATTATACTACTGGGTGACCAAGTGAAAAGTGGCTCAACCCTCTCATTTCTAAATTTATCAACCGATTTTTTTTTTTAAATTTTTTTTTATATTTAAAAAAAGGTATTGTTTCGGATTGATTGATGTAAGTTTCAATTTGTACCACTTCCGGTTTAACCGGAAATGACTTATAACTTAACTTTTGACTTTTAAGTGGATGCCTAAAGAAATTTGCACTCTTTTTTAATTCCTTATGTTATTTTTTCTGTCGAAGAACTTGATTTGTGACTGGCAGTATGCATTTTGAAATATTTGATCCGGGGTTTTAGGATTACTTTGCAATTTTCGATGCTAGGCTGCTTTTTTTACGTTTTTTTAATCAGTAAATTTGATTTTTTCAAATTTTAAATCTTTAATATTGACTTATTACTAATTTTTAATCGTTTGTAATGGTTTTTTCTAATTTTCTATCAGTAAATTTGATTTTTTCTGATTTTTAATCTTTCATAATGATTTTTTTTAATCATTTACAATTATTTTTTCTTAATTTTAATTGGTATAATTTATTTATTTTGACATTTTTAATCATTAATAATGAATTTTACAAATTTTTATTCTTTCATAATGATTTTTTCTAATTTTTCGTTCGTAAAATTGTTTTTTTTTTTAACTTTTAAGCGTTTGTAATGATTTTTCCTAATTTTTGATCAGTAAATTTGATTTTTTCTAAAATTTAATCTCTAAATTTGATTTTGTTAATCATTCATCAAGAAATATATCAAATTTGTTTAAAATCGGTTCAAAAATAAAGAAACGGCAGGGGTTTTGGGAGAATTTGCAAAATCCTGTATACAGGGTGTTCATAAAAATATTTATAGCTAGTTTTTAAATATTTTTTTATACCATAAATTCCATTTTTTTTTTAACTTACTTTTTTCTTTGTTTTAAATAAAATGTTAATTTTACTAAAATCTGTCATTTGTTTGCAGAGTGGATGGACATTTTGCAGCAGTCGAACAGTGGTAACGTGAAGTACTATACGGAAGAATTATAATGAAGTGGTGCCCGTGCTTCGTGTTAATTGTGAATTTAAGAGTTTACGTCGTACGTAAAATGAAACAAACAAAAAAAGTAATATAAAAACGAAAACATGAAATTAAAATGAAAAAACCGATGCTGTGCTGCATGCATGCAATGTGCGTTTAAAGCATTTAAAGGCGGCAGCAGCTGCACTACCGGCTACCGGAAAACAAAAGGACAATAAAAGGGAACATATATTATATATATTTATATGAATAGTATATACGGACGCTAGTCACGAAACGAGGATGAAAAATATGCGCAGAAGCGAAAGAATCTTTGGCGGAAGCAGCAAAAGAAAAAGTAAACACCGGCAAAAAAGGTAAAAGAATTAAAAAATGAAAATAAAACGGATAAAAAAACGCAAAAATAGAACAGAAACTAAAAAACATGTCTCATTTCGAGCTTGTAAAGTATACATAGTACATTATTCTGTAACGTTAGATTATGTACGATACGCATTATTATTATTATTAATTATCAACAACAACAACAAGTAACCACAGCAACAGAAACAATTGTATAGAATTGCGTGCGTTGTACGCGCGTCCCCCGTTAGATGGAAGCATCTAAACGAACGCCCCCCCGGCTCTTGTACAGAGAAACAAATGAAACTAACAAAACAAACAAATGAAAAACAAAAAACAAAAAAAAAATCATCGGAACGCAATAAGTTTAAATCTATAAATTTAAATCAACACACCGAGAAAAATGAAAAATAAATGAAAAGAAAGAAAAAAAAAAAAAAAACAGAGACACACATTTCGATTAATTGTATTGTATTGTAAAAAGTAACGCTCCACACGAGAGTGTAATTGATTGTTCAGTTAATTGAACCCTTTATTTACGCAATAATAAGTTTGTTATCGGTCGCTTGCAATATGCAAAGCGATAAATGTTAATATTGTATTGTATTGTACGGATGAGAGGAAGAGGTCCACGCAATTATTGTTTTTTTTTTCTCTACTCCCATTTTGTTTTTGTTTTTTTATTATTTTCTGTTTAACTTTTTGTGTATTGTTTTCCTATGCCCCTTCTGCGACCCCCTTGCTGTAAAGGACCTCTGTACATTTCTTTTCCACTTTACATTTAAAGAAGCAAATGCTGAAGTTTCTTTTGTGCGACTTGTAAATCGGCACAGCCTGTAAATTATGGAAACAGTTTTCTTTTTCTTCTTCTTTTTTTTTTTGTTAATACCGAAAAGTTTTTGTCATTATTATTATTAAAAGAAATTTAAGTTTTTTTGTGACTTCTTTTGTTTGTTTTTTGAATTTAAAAAGTGTATGTGGTATAGGCAACTAATTTTACATCAAAGGAGATTAATTTGTTTTCGGCAGTTGTCAAAAATGTCAAAAAAAAACTGCAAATTGCATATGGCGTTGATAATTGATTGGAGAAAATTTTTGGTGCATTTCGATGCGATAAATGAAAAACGATGAATAATCTGGTGAATTACAGCAGCGAGGACGACAGCGAAGCGTCTTCTTGTAAATCGGACCGTGGCAAGTCTCAGGTGAGTGCATTCATTCTCTCGGTGTGTGCAATAATTTTTTTGCTGCACTGCATAAAAGTTACATAATGGCGTCGCAAAGCACGCTAGATACCAATAATCACACACACTGAAAACTAATTGTGCGTCTTTATTATTCTTTATTTTACGTTTTCGAAAACGTTTCTAATCGATAAATGCTGTAGAATGACCAAAATGGTAACTTGACAGGGACGAGAGGAGGCCACGAACGGTAAGCAGCAGCAGCAGCAGCAACGGCATGCTGCTGATGATATAAAGTCTAAGAGTCAGGTGGGTTTTTTTCTTTTTTTTCATTTTCACGTTAAAATTTTTGTTAATTTGTATGGTGTCTTCGCAGAAGGAGGAATCTCGTGAAACTAGTAATAGCAACATTGGTAGCAGCAGCAGCAACAGAAGAAGAAAAGACAGGGATAGGGATCGGGAGAGGTCACCTGGGCATGGCAGGGACAGAGATCGGAGTTCTAGGCATAGGAGGGACAGACACAATGGCGGTGAAAGGCATGGCAGACATAGGGAGAGCTCGTACAGGAAGCACAGAAGAAGATACGATGGTCCGTACGAGCGGAAAAGACGTGGCAGTCCGTCGCCGGCGTCTGCTAATAATAAATCTTCGAAAGCTGATGCGATAAGTGAAAAGAGCAAAAATGATACAAAAGATTGCAAAGCTACGGTGGAAAATACGTTTGGTATGGGTTTTTTATTTGCTTTTATTACGTGTTTTAATGTTTAATTTTGATTTTTTCTAATTTTTAACCTTTCATAATGATTTTTACTAATTTTTAATCTTTAATATTCATTTTTATTTTAATTTTTAATCATTAATTATGATTTCTCCTAAATTTTAATCTTTCATAATTTTTTTTTCTAATTTTTAATGTTCAAAAACAAAAAGAAAATCAGTAAACAAGATTCATATTTCATTGACAGCTAATTTATCAGGTATGGCCGCCGTTGCTAAGCAACATCATCAACAGCAACAACAACAGCAAGCTCAGTTGCTCGGCAGCAATTACTTTCAGCCGGGCGTGTCGGGACGGCTGAGGGAACAGATGGAGAAGCGCAAGCAGTTGTGGAAGGAGCGTCCGAAGAGCGAACAACCTGCCAAAACGCAACAGGTGTGGCAATCGACCACTTTTGCACACGACCAAGAAGGTAAACAAAAACTGTTTACTTACAATATAACAATATTTTATTTTATTTTGGTTGCTAGGAAAACAAGCAAACAAATTTAAGCGACTGATGGGCATCAAAGGTAACGAAGAAGCGGCGAAATTCGGCGGCGGCGGAGGCAGCAGTACCGAGCAAACGCGCAAGCAAGAGGAGATGTTCAGCAGCATGGAGCAGCAGTACGAAGTGGCCAGAACTACGACGCACACGATGCGCGGCGTCGGCCTCGGTTTCGGCAGCTTCCAGCGCCAAGTGTAACGCCAACGCCGCCACATACCACGCAATAAATTACGGGGAGGCGCCGCAGGCGCTCTGTGTTTGCTGCAGCATAGGCTGCTGCTGCTCTAAGAGGTGATGGTAGTAGTAGCGGTAGTACTGGCAGGACGTGCGAAACACCAGTCGACGTTGATGCAGACCCCCAGGAGATCGGCGCCGTCCATGGAGCTGCGCGCTCTCTCCGCCTCGGGGCGCGTGGCGAATTCGACCAGTGCGTAGCCCTTGACGAAGCCGGTGCGTCGGTCCAGGTTGAGGGCGACGTTGTGCACCGAGCCGTGCTCGCTGAACGCCTCGCGCACGTCGTCCTCGCTCGTCTCCTCGTGCAGATTGCTCACGAACAGTATCCAGCCCTCGAGCGATTCCAACGGGTGCCATGCTTTCTCTTCCCCCGATGAGTCGCCAAGCGTATTACTAGCAGCATACCGCTTGCTGTGTTTTTTATTTATGATTTTTAGTTTAAATGATTTAATTAATGATAAGTTTATAATAATATATGTATAAATATATTTATTGTTAATTCTGTGTTACCTGCTGGAATGGTAGCGGCGTCGCGACGCGCGTCCACTGCTCTTGTTTGAAAATTTCATAAATTGTATTATACTGTGACTTGAGTGTGTCGAAAATACAGATGCGATGTTTTTTCTTTTACAATTTGCTTTTCTTTTTTGGTAGTTTGCCACTTTTTTTTATTTTTATAATTTCTTTTTGTTTGTTTGACGTTTGTAGATTTTGTTTTTTGTTAGACGGTTTCTATGGAAACTCAAAATTTGGTGTTTTTGGTAACTTCCTAGGGATTTTTTTATTCGCAATGTTGGTAACTAAACAAATTTTGTTTTTTGTATTATACAGGGTGTTTTTTTAATTTTCTGGTTTACTGTTTGGTTTTGGGAGAACTTTTATACATTGAGCATACTTTCATCATCATCCGAAAAAAATGTCATTAGTTTTTCTCTTCCGAGATCCTCTACGTATAAAGACATGCAATTTGATTGATTCTCAACAGTATTCCAACAATTAGAAAAAAAGAAAAACCAAAAACAAAGATATATTGCTTAAATTACCAGAGTAAATTTTACATATAGATACATGTGTTGTGTATAAATATTAAAACGTTATAAAGAGCCAAAATAATTACATTGAAAATCCATTAAGGAAGAAATAGATTGATAAAAAGCGCGATTGTCCTACTTAAAAAATAGAAACAAACAAATGAAAACGTATAAAAACGGAATGCATAAAATTGGCACATATTTGAGCCGCCCCATTAGCAAAAACCAAAAATTTTAAAAATAATAATAATAACCACTAGAAAATTCACAATTCACAATTCGGTAGTCATATGGCTGGTGAGTGCTTGCACTCTCTTCGCATTGCAACTCTTGCAGAGCACGTGATCGTCCAGGGGATAGCAGCCGCGTCCTTCGGCTTCGGAAGACAGGAGCAGGCCGCAGTCCTCGCACTTGTAGCAGTTTATGTGGAAGCTGCGGTCCAGGGCGACCACGCGGACCGTCTCGTCCTGGCCCGGTTCCGGCATTATCGGCTGCTTGCACACGCAACACCGCGGTGCAAATTTCCTATTGAAAAATTACAAATTTCTATTTGAGAATTTCCAATAACATTTTTAATTTTAATTATTTTTTAATAATTTTTTCACTTTCTTTCAGAAAAATTTATTCGCTTCAAAAATTGATAAAAAGTTTGAAAAATCATTGCAAGTGTAAATAGAGCTCCATTTTTGAAATGAAAATTAGCAATAACTTTTTTAATTTTAATTATTTTTAAATATTTTTTTCACTTTCTGTTAGAGAATTTAAAGGACCATTTGAAATTAAAAAAGATTTCTTTTTGAAAAATTCATTCGCTTCAAAAATTGATAAAAAGTTTGAAAAATCATTGCAGGAGTCAATAGAGCTCCATTTATTTATTAACAGAAAAAAATAAAAATGAAAACTCACTTGTGAAAATCATCAATGCAGTGAATTTGATTGGTCGCATCCACCGTGAACGGTATCCCGTCCAAACTTTTGCCGCAGATGACGCAAGTGAAGCACTTCGGATGGTAAGGTTTCCCGGTGGCGCGCAGAATCCGGTCCAGGATCGGTTTCATGCAGACGCAACACTTTTCCAATGTATTCTACAACAACAACAACAATAATAAAAAACCAATTCATATAATGTGCAAACAAATAAAAAATATTAAGATTTCTTAGCAACACAGCTTAAACAAGCTAAAAATTACAAATAGAAATAGAATTAGATGACTTACCAGATAATCTTCTTCGCAATAAGGTTTGCCATCCAGAGCATAAAACGGTTTTCCCTGCAGATTAATAGCGCACTGATGGCAGGTGAAACAAGCGGTATGGAATATTTTATCCATAGCTGTGCATCCGCTGTTAACTCCCACAACCTGCAACAACAAAAATTAAGTTTCCCTTGCAACTTAAAAAAAAAAAACGCAAAAAAAAACAAAGAAAAGAATAGAAAAAAACATACACTTTCTTTGCATTTGGTACAAACACCAAAGCAATCGCTACTTTCAGCCTCATTGTCCATTCCCTGCACCAGCAGATCGGTCAATGTGTCCACTTCGTGCTCTTTGCCGCCTCTATTGCCGCCCACATAGGGCGCATACAGCGAATAGTTGCTCCGCGAAGACATTTGGCTGGTCGGACGCGGATTTATCGGCTCATAAATAGACTCATAAGTACTTGACTAAAAATAAATCATTATAATTATCAAATCAAAGCAAAAAACACAAAGAAAAAAAGCAAAAACCTGCGAATAATTGCTGTAATCCTGTCCGGGTTCGGTAGCTCTGCGCAATTCGCTATAAGAGGAGCTGACCGGTGACGGCGGAGGCGGCAAATCATCCGTGGGATTCCCCAAATTGGTGTTAACGGTACAAGGAGTATAGAGGACATCGATTGGTGGTGGCGGAGGGGGCAGTTCTTCTTGGCCGTTGGCGTAGACGTTATTGATGGCCCCCGGAATGTTGCCGTAGACATTATTGGAGGCCGGATGCACTAGATTCGTGTAAATCGAACTCTCAGGGACGTTCCCGTAAACCGGCGGTGCCTTGTAACCGCGCGGAACGCCCACGTAATTCGAACCGCCAACGTTCGCATAAGTGTTCTGATGAGCTTGCGATATGTTCGAGTAGAGTCTGGGCTGTTGGGGAGCTGCTGTTTGCAGTTGCGATGAATACAATGGTTCTTGGTTAATGGAATAAGACTTGGGGACCTGTGGAAAATCAATACAATTGGTTTTTGTGTTTTTTTTTTTTTTTTGAGGCTTAAGAGAGTTTCGAACCAGTGGTTGTTGCTTTTTAGGCTTTGGTGGAATGGCTGGAGCTACTTTCTTTGGACCGTGGGCAGATTTCAGTTCAGCATTTGCTATTAGCTGCAATTCTGCCAATTGTTTATCCAAATCATCCATTTTCTGTAAAAAGAACAATAAAACATTAACTTTGTAAATTCAACTGTTGCTTTTCTGTTTTTTAATAAATAAAAAAAAAATGATAAAAAAGAAAAAGTAAGGTTAGATTTTGAAAAATATGTAAATTTGGAAAATTTATGTTTTAAAACACAAATTTAATCAAAATTCTTTTATTTTACAAATAATACAATCATTTTAAATTTATTTTGTCATTAAAAACGTACAAAAAAGCGTTTTGTGCTAAGTAAAAATATAAAATACTTTTTTTTAGCAAAAACAATTGAATGTTGAATAAAAACCACTAAATTTCAATAGATTCAACATTTCTATTTGAAAAATAATAAATTTTAAGTAATTCTAGTCAAAAACTTACTGCTTTTAAACGAGTTTAAAGTCCTCGTTGCACAATAAATGCTTCCAAAGATTGCACCGAAACTTTCCGCTCGAAATTTTTAATTTCCAACCCTTTATCAGTGGTTTTCATAAGAATTTTCCATCTCCACATGTACTTTATGCATTTTTCTCTAATAAAATACTGAAAACAGTTGCAAAATTGCACTGAGAGAGCAACAAAATGCAAAAAACCGTCGCAAAAACAGCGAAATCGAGTAACGCCCAAACCCTAACCTCAAAACGAAAAATTCCATCTATCTAATGAGTCACAAAAAATCCCCGGAATTCCCAGAAAACCACTACGTGATTCAAGAAAAACCACATTCCAACCATTTGTAATCTTTATTATAACTGTAAACTGCACGTTATACAAATAAAAATCACTTCTAAGAAATAAAAGTCCAATGCTGATCAACTTCGATCAGTTCAATCATCATTAGAGCAATTGGTTGGCGTGGGAATCTTGCACAGATTAGCCAAATTCAAAAAGTGCAAAGTTTCCTTAAACTTAGCCACAGCTTCGTGGCCGTCGATGGAAAGCAACTTGGAGGTTGCCTCGCGGTCCTCGCCCACGATAATTTTGAAATGATCACCGCGTTGCGGTCGCACCGGTTCCAACTGATCGCAAATAATATTCACGACGCGATCCTCCTCCGGCAGAAACACCGAACACATAGGTCCGTTGATGCTTCTGATCACGCCAATCTGGCCCACTAGACCGCTGTCGTCGTGCGTGTCCCTGATGCGCACCTCCAGGTCAACGGTATGCCAGTCGGTCATCGGGAACATGTCCAGTCCGGCGCCCGGCGTCTGCGGATTGTTATTGGGCATGCTGGGACTGTATCCGGAGCTGGGCGTGTTATAAGGATGATTGCTGGCCGGCGATTGGCCGTAGCCGGTGGCCGGACTGGGCGTGGACACCACCGAGTGGTAACCGGGCGACGGCTGGTACGGACTGTAGGAAACGCTGTCGTAAGCCGTGCCGGGCGTTTGCGGCGCGAACGAGCTATTAATGGGCGGGTAGCCGGGCGTGCCCGGATTGTACGCCGGGGACGCGTAAGCATTGGACACGGTGGGGTCCCATTCGGAGCCCGCGTTGGGCGTTCGCGATCCGTCGTGGATGGGCGTCTGCGAGCCGTAATGCAGCGGGGTGCGCGCACCGGAATCGCACATCGGCGTCTTATTACCGGTGTCCCTGTACATGGGCGTCTGGCTGCCCGGCGTATGGGGCGAGTAAGCCGGAGTCTTCGCATAAGTGGAAGCCGAATGATCCATTCTGCTCGGCTGACCGGCGTCCGCAATGTGTTTGCGATCCACCGAAATCGTTTGGCAGCCGTTGTGCAATTCGATGCGCGCCGTACTGTTGCGCGCATCCTTCACGATGCCTATTTCGCCTTTGTAGGGTCCCTTGGTGATCTTGATGGTGGTGCCTATGAGGTCCCGGTCGCGTTGGTGGCGTCCGCCTCCGCCACCTCCTCCGCCGCCGCCTCCGCCTCCACCGCCCATTCCTCCGCCGCGGCCGCGTGCCATGAAACCGCTGGACGGGTGCATCGGGGAAGCGCGTCGCGGCGACATGAACTCCATGCCGCTGTACATGTCGTCCCCGTGGGACGACTTGTTGCCGCCGCTTAGCGACAAGTGGCGCGTCTTGCAGACGAAGATGCCGCCGTTCTGCAGGTAGACGTTCGAATGGAGAAAGGCAAAGTTGCGGTACAGATGTTTGATTTCGCCGGAGAACCCGGTATGAGGGCCGTCTATCACTTTGACGATGTCGCGGCAGTGCAGCGGATTTCTATTCGCGTCCAGAGCGGCAGCGAATTTCGTCACTCTACGTTTTTGCAACGAACTCGGACGACATTCCACCACACGTCCTATGGAAATTATAAAAACAAAATTAGAATTAAATCATATTTTAGGAACACCCTGTATACAGAATGAAAGTCTTTCATTACTTTATTTACAAGCTGATACTTTAGAAATTTTACCAAATCAGGCGTAAATCATGAACTGAATGCGGTAGCCATTGAATATTATAAGTACAGGCAACCCACTATCCATTAAATTTCTTTTTTTTGCATTTTTTTAGCTATATAAAAAATAATAATAACTTTTGATTTTTTCTAGTTTTTCTAGAAAGAAAGGACAAAAAAAGGGAATAATAAAAAACTCACCGTGCATATTTAAAATGTGAAAATTCTCGCGTTCCAAGCGCACAATGACGCCGACAGTTTCCGGATCCAGATTGACCAGATCGCCCCACTCGAACTTGCCCAGGGAGTCGACGCCGCTGGCCATGTCGGTGCACAATTGCAGATCCTTCGGCAGGATTTCCATTTCGTGCATCGTCAGGTCGGAGATGAGGACGACGCGATTGGGTTCGACGCGCACCACGAGTCCGGTGTCGCCCTCGTAACGGCCCGCCAGCACCTTCACGTGGTCGCCCATCTTGAAGTTCTTGCGCAATTCCTGCGCGAGGAAGTGCAACGGTTCCTTCAGCTCCTCGTGCTTCGGCATCACCGTCACGTGATTGCCATCGATGGAGAGGATCTTTCCCTGCAGATTGATGAGTTCGCCCTCGCACACCTCGACGTTGTCGCCGGCACTGAAATTGTGCGCGGTCGACTTCTCCGAACGGTCCGACGACAGCTCGATGTCGACGCTCTCCGGTGCCTCCTCGAAACGCTCCAACTCGGCTAGCGTCGGTTTAACGCCGTCCACGATGACGGCGCTCAAGTTGAAGTTCTTGTAGAGGAACCCCTTGCGACTGTAACGATTGCCTTCGAAGATCAAAAAGTCGCCGTCCGACGTGACCTCGCCTCCGATCGCACGGATCGCTTCCGGATCGAACGGTTTGCTCGGCGGGCGCCGTTTCTTTTTGCGTTTCTCGGCATCCGATTCCTGCAAAGCAATAAAATCAAAATGAAAACTTAAAAAAATTGTACATTAAGAAAAAGCAATCAGAAATATTGAAAATTACCAAAGAAAAATCAAAAAAATTGAAGATTACTAAAGAAAAATAAAAAAAATTGCAAATTACCAATGGAAATAAAAAAACGTACCGATTGTGTAGTTCTTAAAGCACCCCGTAATCTGGTGTAATCAATCCGCGGCAACAGTTTCAAATGCACTTGGTTCTGTCCAGCGTAGAAATAATCCACTTGCGCAATATCGTCCTTGTAGATGCCTCTCCTTAGTCTGACCCACTGTTTGGATTTCAGCCCTAAAAAAACCAAACAACATGAAAAATTATTTTAATTAAAAAAAAAATAAACAAATTTCCGAAAAAAAAAACCACCAGTTTGTTCCTTAAAAACGCGCAAAACATCAGTCATCTGATTGATCGGCACCATCGTCTGATTCCGCAGGCCCCTGCTGAAATTGGTAATGTTCTCGATGGCAGTCTTCACGTGGGGCTTCTTATAGGCTTCGATGTAGATGAAGCCTTTGACTCCTTCCGGCGCCACCACCGACTTAATCTGCAGCGGCTCGTTGGCGTTGCTGAACGCCAAGTATTTGCGCATAAGAAGCAAACACAGCGCCTTCTCCTCGCCGATCTTGCACTTGACCATCCACAAATTGGGATCCTTGACGCCCGGCAAGAGCGTCTGCTGCGTAATCTCATCCGACATCTCTTCGCCGCCATCTCCAAAGTGCCGCAGTGCTGCACTGTCGTCTGCGTACTTCTTGCGGAGGTACTCTTCAATCTCGTGTTCTTTTTGCGTACTGAAAGCACCGCAAAAACAATGTAAAATTGCATCCAAATGATATTTTAGGAAAAACTTACTCCCAGAGGTTAGTGCCTCTGCGTCTGCCTTCGATTTCCCTAGCAGTAGGTCCTAGTTCGTCCACTTCGTTCGGCACAATGCCGATTTCCTGTTCGTCTTCATCCTCGTCCTCGTCTTCGATTTCATCGTCCACCTCGGCTTCGTCGATGATGAAGCCGCCGAATCGGTCCTTCTTTTTGCGTTTGCGTCCTCTGCCAGTGTCGCTATCGTCTTCCTCGCTGTCGTATTCTTCGTCGTCTTCGGATGCATCTCTATCTGACCTTTAATTACATTTACTCATTAAAATTTTTTCTTTTAACAAATTAAATTATAAAGTAAAGAGAAAAAACAAAATTTGTTTGGCTTGTTTAAACAAACGAAAAGGAACAGCTTACTCGTATCGATTCCTTGACCTTGATCGGCTCTTAGAACGGCTTCTGCTTCTGCCTCGCGAACGATTACTAGCCACTGAACCAGAAGCATCCGAATAATCCTCCGAATCCGACATGGCTTAACAACAATAAATACTATTAATTTATTGATTAAAATTCGCTTTAATTGTTGCAAATTAAGGAAAGTGCAACAGCAACGCCGACAACACAACAAACGATATGACAGAGGCAACAAATATGGCCGCTATTCTGTCAAATATGCTGTCAAAAATTTTGACAATTGGCAGTTTTTTGAATACAGAATCATTCAATGGCAATTTTAATTTTTAAAATAACTTAAAAATGACTTTTATTGATCTTAAACAACTTCTACAAAGTTAATTTTAATTATAAATGACTTTACTTTAGTTTACTAGAAAAATTATTCATCTTTTATGGGATAATCATCATTGAAATTTATGTTATTGAAACACCTTGTATATCTATTTAAGTGATTGATTGGTTGCATAATTAACAGTAAAAAAATAGGGTTAGAATTTTAGTCTGCAAAAAAGAATAATTGTTTTGCAATTTGTAGCAGTTTGCAATTAAATAATCAGCAAATAATTAATGTAAATACAATGGATGAAGGTATTTTCGACGAGTGTGCCGTTGTATTTCCCGAAGACGTTCAAAAAGCTATTGAACAGGTAACCTCAATTACAAAGAAAACCTTTTCTTCCATAGAGTACTTTTTCAGGTTTCCGATGGTAAAGATCCCTTAGACAAAGCTGATTTCGATGCAATCGACTACATAAACCAACTGTTTCCAACGCAGCAGTCCCTGGCAAACATAGATGAAGTGGTTGCTGATATAGAAACAAAAATAACAACAATTGATGATGAGATAAGCCAAGTGGTACGAACACAGACAACTGCAAGTCAAGATGGAAGGGAAGCCCTGGCGGAAGCAGAGAAATTGATAGCAAAGCTGTTCGTGCATATGCGCGACGTGAAAACGCGCGCCGAGAAGTCCGAAGAAATGGTCAAGGAGATCACCCGAGACATCAAACAGTTGGATTGCGCGAAACGCAATTTAACTTTGGCGATAACAACGCTGAATCATTTGCACATGCTTGTTGCAGGTGTGGAAACCTTGAAAAGCCTAACGCAACGGAAACTCTACGGAGAAATTGCGTTGCCTCTGCAGGCAATCGGAGAAGTTATGGCTCACTTTGAGAACTACACAGATATTCCGCAGATTAAGAATCTGAGCGATGAAGTGAAAAGTATTCGCGTGGAATTAGCAGAGCAGATCACCAAAGACTTCCACGAAGCTTTCAGCGGCAGCGGCAAAGCTCCCAGCAAGCAACTGTCGCAAGCTTGTCTCGTGGTCTCCGCTTTGGATGCGAAAGTAAAGCAAAGCTTGTTGGAATGGTTCGTGCAGTTGCAGCTGGTGGAGTACAAGCATCTGTTTCAAGCCAGCGAAGACACGGCTTGGTTGGACCGCATAGACAAGCGGTACGCTTGGCTGAAGCGACACCTTTTAGAGTTCGAAGAGCGTTTGGGTTCGATGTTTCCCGCAGAATGGGCGGTCAGCGAAGCGATAGCCATCGAGTTTTGCGATGTGACGCGCGCTGAATTGGCGAATTTAATGCAGCGGCGAGCGCACGAAATCGACGTGAAGCTGTTGCTGTTTGCCATCCAGAAGACCGGCGCTTTCGAAAGTTTGCTAGGGCGTCGCTTTGGCGGCGATCCGTTGCGTTTCCGCCACAAGATCGGCGCCTGTTTCGTGCCGCATCTGTCGATCTACGTCGAGAGCGTCGACCGCAATTTGCAGGACCTCATCGAGCGCTTCGTGCAGGACGAGAAATTAAATTTCCGCACCGAAACAACGGAAACGCAAGCCACGGTGGTGCCTAGTTGTGCGGATCTTTTTGTTTTTTACAAGAAGTCGATGGTGCAGTGCCATCAGTTGGATAGCGGACGCACAATGTTGCAATTGGCGGCGGTTTTTCAAAAGTATTTAACTGAATACGCCACGAAGCTGCTGCAGAATAACATTCCGAAGATTGGTGGACAGAGTGGACAAAGCGGGCAGTCGAGTCGCAGCAGTGTGCAGGCTTTGACGCGGGATTTGCACAAGATTTCCACTAGTGGTTTGAATTTTTTGAACTTGAAGGACGGCGATGTTAGATTCACGAAAGATGAGCAGACGAAGATATGCTGTATACTGACAACGGCAGAGTACTGTTTGGAGACCACGCAGCAGTTGGCACAGAAACTTA
Organism: Holobus sp. GC000080; assembly: GCA_030556065.1. Lineage (NCBI taxonomy): Eukaryota > Metazoa > Arthropoda > Insecta > Coleoptera > Staphylinidae > Holobus > Holobus sp. GC000080. Next base: position 29,991 of record JASKGO010000898.1, read on the forward strand.
AGGAGAAAATCGACGCGGAGTTTGCCGAGCAAATTGATTTCAATGTCGAGCAAGCTCAATTCGAAAGGTGAGTGTTTTTTTTTACATTGTTTTTCCACTGAAAAAGAAATAAATTATAAATTATAAAGCTGATTGAAATTGATTTATTAGGTTACTTAGCTGCTGGCTAATTTATAATTTTTTCGTTTTCGTTTTAGCCGGGTTTTGGTATTGATAACTTATAATTTGGGGACACCCGGTATAAAAATTTTCAGTTGCTTGCTCAGAAAATTTTCTAAAACTTGTTTTGCTTGTTTCTAATAATATTTTTGTCGTGTTTTTGGATTAATTAAGCCAGGAGAAAGTGTAATTAATTAACGAATTAGTTATTATTAAATAGTTTCTAATTATTATTCGTTGTAGCTAATGATTGTATTTTATTTTTGCAGCGTCATATCGAATTGCATCCAAATGCTGGTGCAAGATTTGGAAAATGGATGCGAACCAGCTTTAACAGCTATGTCAAAGGTACTTTTTTTATTTTTGGGTGATTCATACGAAAAAGTGAAGTTCACTCTTTTTGTTTCTTGATTTACCGGCAGATTTTTATGAAATTTTTCACATTTAGTTGAGACATTATTTCGGATTGATGATTTTTCAAACTTTTTATCAATTTTTGAAACGAATAAATTTTTCTGAAAGAAATCCTTTTTAATTTCAAATAATCCTTTAAATTCTCTAATAGAAAGTGAAAAAAATATTTAAAAA
>JASKGO010000901.1:0-18030 GCA_030556065.1 Holobus sp. GC000080
AAAGAATGTTCATTGCAAAAATCAGAAGAAAATATGGAAAACTGAGCGAGTAATTAGCAATTTTCAAAATTACGTAATCACCCCATTTTGGTTTTTATTTTTTTGTGGCCACAATTGGGCCTCAATCTCTACGATTTTTTGCGAGCCCACCGGAATTATTATTTCTCTAATTTCTGTCGTTTTAGTTTTGTGAAAATTCATTTTCCTTTCTAAATAATCGAAGAGAAAATTTTTGAGGCCTGTCGGGGACCTGTTTGCATTCTGATATCTCGTAAATTATGAGCTGTAGAATTTTTATTACATTAAAAAATCCAACCTGGATAAATTTGCCAATTAAATCTTTTTACAGCTTTATTTTTCAGCCTATAATTACTGTGAAAATCCATATTTAATGAGAAAATTCATGATTTTCAAAATTCCCGCGACATCTGTGATTTAAGCTGTCAATTCAAAAGTGCATCATGGGAAATTAATCTGTAATTTCTATCATTTGAGGTTAGTTCTCGAGCAATTAAACAATTTTTTAAATTAATTAATTATTATTGAGTATTTAAAAAGAATTTAAGCACCATGTTAACAACAAGAAGTATATTTCTTAAAGGTAATAATATATATACATTTCCAAGCTGTTTCTAATGATTTTCTTCAAGCGATAACCTCTAGTTTACTGCAAAGATGTACCATGAAGCATTTTCCTCCTCCAAAGCTCTATGAAGGTGAAAATACCCACATAGAAAGCAGAACAACCCTTAAAATAGCCAGACCTTTTTACAGATATTATCCTGCCAGAGAAACCAAAACTGAGATTCATGGACAAGGTGCCTCAATATCCACCAGGCATGAGGGCCCCAAAAATGATGAAGAAACTGAAGCTAATGATGGGCCCTGAGGAAATTCACAACACTTTTTTGCACGAACAATACGGAATTATAGTAAGTACACATAGCAAGTGCTTGATTTACATGATTTCATGTCAATTTTACATGTGTAGGCATTATCTGGAGGCCGATTAAAGTTTGTCCATTTTGAAGTGATCCGCTTGGCCATTGGAAGAATGCTGGACACCACCAGAATGTTTGCAATTTGGAGAGTGGACGCCCCATGGCAATCAGTGACGAAAAAAGGACAAGGCCAAAGGATGGGTGGAGGAAAACCTGCAATTGATCATTACGTGACACCTATTAAACAAGGTATTTAAAATTGATTAATTTATTGCTGAATATTAATTTTAAATAAATGTACATAGGAAGAGTAATACTGGAAGTGGGTGGCAAGATGGAATTCGCGGAAATCGAACGACAACTAAAGTCTTTAGCTAGAAAATTGCCATTTAAAGCAGCAGCAGTATCACACGAAATGATGCTGGAAATGAAACGCAAAGAGAAATTTGAAGAAGAAAATAATCAAAACAGATTTCCCATTAAATACGTAATTCAGAACAATATGGGCGGATGCCACAATATGCTGAGACCAAACGACTTAAAATACTTTGGCAAATATGTTTAATTTTTTTTTTTTTTTTTTAAGTCTAAAAATGAAGGAATCAAGAGAGAAGAAAAGAGAAAACAATTAATGTAAGTCTAGTTTTTCATTTATAAAATCACAAAAAGTCAACGTATATTTTTGTTTCTCACACAAACTCAAACTGTGTAAATGGCGACGCAATATTTGCGCCCAATAACAATCTTTTTATTCTATCATTTTATAAATATCATACACAATAATAGTAATAAATTATTAAAGTTTATTATAACAACTATTAGACTTCTGAAACAATTGATTAGACTTCTAGGTAATGAGTAGTACATCTTTAGAAGATATGCCAAAATATATTTCCTTTTGCAGGATTTGCTTTTTGTTTGTTGCTTTTGTTTTTAAGAGCTTTTCTTTTAAATTGTTTTCTTTTAAAGAACATGTTAAACAGTCTACTCAAACAACTAACTAATGAACCATCAAACAAACCGATGGTTCCTCTAATTTTTCCTCTTTCTTTCTTTAGATTGCTTTTAAAAATAGTAACTAAACTAACTAGCTAAAACTATTGCTACAATTCGATGTTTTTTTTGGCAACGGGAATCTTGGAATTTGGCGGATAGAGAAGGATTGAAATTTCGATTAATTTAAATTAAATTAAACGGTGTGTTCCATAAGACCATTGTTATTGCTGCTGGTACTGCTGCTGTTGCCGTTATCCAATGGGGGCGAAAGGGACATTTTCTCCCGCGAAGAATTCGCATGGGGCACGTAATGGAAATCACCACTGGGCGAAATGCTGGTTCGGCTCAAACTGCCAAATCTGGAAGTGCTAGGACTGTAACTGTATCTGTAAAATTAAAAATTTGTTGTTTTTTAAATCTATAAATAAAAAAATAATTTAAAAACAAGATGGAAATATTTACTTTCTGTAAGTTCCAGTGGACATCAGGGGCTCATCATCCAAATCGTCATGGTATAATGAGGCAATGTTACTGTGGCGTCTTGGATTATAGGTCTGATATCTTGGCACATTTACATAGTCAACGCCAGCAGATTTGCTTCTAACATAAGTCTTGTACTCTTCGCCACTTTCAACTGGAGAACTGTAATGGTTTCTCTTCAGCGAATTGCTGCTGTATTGACCACTAGTCGGCTTGTACTTGTAGGACTTGTTGTAGTCCTTGTAAAGGTCCAGATCTCTGTAGTTGCCCACTAGGCTTTTTCTTGGTCTCTTCTTTTCGTTGTTGAAGCGCGAATAGAAACTTTTGCGGCGAATTCGATCGATTACGGATTCGCCTTCGTCCCCAGAATAACTGTTTCCGTTTGGAGAGAGTGGAGATAACAGGTCGTTGTGATTTTGATGATGGTCCGAGCAGATTGACCACGAATCACTTAGTGTTTCGTCACATGGGGAAAATACAGTTGAACTACCGTCATCGGTACTGTAGGAAATGCGATTTAGATTTCTGTCAGGGGTGTTTTCTCGGCAAGGAACATTTGGATTTTTTAATTCTAATTTGAGTCCTTTTCTTTCGGTAGTAGTTGAAGCAGCAACTGCTGAATTATTATTATTGCTTGTATCTTCAGATGAAGAGCCGTTGATTACCGGTTCTAAATTTAAACTTTTCCTGGTGTTGGTGGTGGAAGAGGAAGCATGCACTGGCAATTTGGATTTCCTTTCTGTGCTTGCAGAACTATCATTTTTCCCATGGTTGTATTTTTTAACTTTCTCCAAAAATAAAGATTTTGGTCTTTGTAATCCTTCGGGGGATTTCGCATCGCGAAACTTTTTGATGGTTGGAATATTTGATTCGCATATTTCTGGTAGTTTTCCTGCTGTTGCTGCTGCTGCTGCTGTTTCAACAGATTCATCTGTTGTTGGTGCTGTCTTTTTGTCTTCGTACTTTTTAAACAAACTCAGAATTTTCGTAACGCTTTTCCGCGAAGGCTGCAAACATTTCGACTTTACGTTGGAAAAGTCTTCAACGGAAACGGCCCTCTTTATAAGAGTTGATTCGGTAATGTGATCAGTAGTTTTTGGCTCGCTTTGTTCTCTCAACATCCTTCGGATGGTACCTTCGACCACACCAGCTTTCTCTTCGGTTTCCACTTTTTTATCGTTTTTATCATCGTGCGAAAAAGTGCGCAGTTTTTCAAATTTCTTTTCTATACTTTGCAGAAACTTATTCTTTGTTTTTTCCACTTTTTCCGCTGCTTTTTCCCCCGCAGGTTTTTCCATTTTTTGTTTATTTGGAGAAGTGGTTGGTGTTCTTTTAAATTTAGCAATGCGAGATATTTTACTGGTTTCCGGTGATTTTTCTTTGATATCATTCTGAACGTTATTTTCCGCTGGATAACTCTTAGGTCTCACCAATTTTGAAACCTTTTTCAAAGACTCATTGTTATTACTATTGGTTGTCAAAACAGTTTCAATATTTTTGATGTTATCAGAAACATTGTTCAGCAAAACTTCAGTCTCTTTGTTTTCCTCTACTCCTCGTGTGCCAACAACAGAATTTATGCCTTCATTTTGTTTTCCAATTTCAATTTCAGAATTTTCCAGTTTCTTCTTCAAAGCTTCCACCAAATCCTTACACTTAACCATCTTATCATTAGCATCATCGACAATTTTGGCACTTTGCATTTGCGTAGTATTATTGGCATCCAGTCGTTCCTTGGACAAACTCCTTTCGCGCCTTAAACTTAAGCGATTCTTAATGCGTTTGTCGCGAATTTCCTTTAGAACCTGTTGCGTCTCTCTTTCACGTTCCTTTTTTTCCTTCACCACAACATTTTCGTCTTCTTTGGGCGGATCAAAGAAATCCGGTCTTAAAAAGCGCGAAATTCTTCTTGCCGGTTTACCATCATCTCTCTTATGCATGTAACTACTCAAAGGAATTTTTTCGGGGGCAACAACAGCATTGGTTTCATTAACAGGAGTCAATTCTTTGTTATCGCCGCCACCCCCAAATCTATACTTGGCAGCAGTGGAACCGTCCGGTTCCTTACTACTATTACTGATTTTGTTAAATTTTAGTATCCTAGACTGTTGAGAAAGCGTGCGTGCGTCATTAGTAGAAGCATTTCCTTCGTCCTTAAGAGGGGCAGTGTACGCAGCGCTACAGGACATCGACATCCTATCGACAGAATGTCGTTGCGGCATTAATTGCGTTCCAATTTTGCCGGTATCGTTGCCTTCCCCATCGGCGCCCGTCGTTCGCATACTTAAAGTCCTGGTGATTTTGCGCGCTTCCGACGCCGGCAAAGAGGCAAACAGTTGCTTTTGGATGCGCCGCGACAGTCCCGGTGTTAGATACGATAAAGCTAAAGCGTCCTCCTCCGTCAATTTCAGTTTTTTCAAATTCAAATCGGACAAGTTTAGGTTCTGCTGTGGCACTTGCTGCTGCTGCTGTTGCTCTGAAAATGCCAAAAAAATTATACAGATTTAAAAAAATCCCTGCTATGAATTTAACAAAAATTCCATTAGTAAATTGTTAGGTAATTTAATAAAACCAACTTGAAAAATAACGACAAATTTAAAAATAAAAACGCAGTGTTACATACCATCAAGACTCGATGAATCTGGACCAAATGTCGTCCACTTCTTGGTGCAAAAAAACAAACAAAATAATATAACAACTAATTAGTACTTTGCTAATAAAATAACTACAACAAAAAACACAACAAAATTAAAAGGAAAAAAAAAAGAACCAGTAAAATTCTAGGAATGCATGTGTATTATTAATTTCCATAATAATTATTTCTAAAATTAAACATTTTCCAATGTAAAATTAAAATTTACCTCTTCCGGTTTCACTTTTGTAACTTTTAAGACTTCAAAAACAACAATAGCAACTAAACACTTAATAAAATAAACGATTTTTTTTTGGTTGCGGGGGTGGTTACTTGTTATTTATTACCAAATAAGAAAAAAGAAAACGGAAAATTCAAATGAAAACAATAAGAAAGCGCAAATAACTAAAACGGAAAAGTGTAAACACATGCAATTCCTACCAGGAAAAATGTAGCGCGTAGGAACCAAAGTTCTTGTTGGGCTCTTAAAGACGATTTATAGCTGCAGGTAGCTGTTAGTGAGTGGTACCCTCCTGAGTGACGGTGGGCACATGCACCGTTACACGCACTCGCGCTGCAATCACACAACACCATCACAACCATGCCTTTTTTACCATTTGTTCTTTTTTTTCAGTTTACCAAAAAACAGTTTACCAACAACAAAAAATTAACAAAAATTAAACATTAAGAAAAAAAAAAATAGTTAACGCAACAACAATCAACAAAAGAAAGAGTCGTTGCTCTCTCTTTCAATGGATAAAAATTAAAAATACAATCAATAACTACTTCTTCATTCATCTTTATAAATAAGGGAATGCCCATTTTAAAACTACCGCAGGCGGTTATTAAAAATACGTTTTTTTCTTTCGGAATTTAAAATGGGAAATTTGATTCAAAATGTCTTACCGGTTCGCGGTAGGGTTGAAGAAGACATCCTGCTGGAGTTGTTGAAGACACTGTCAATATCTGAAGCCAAATCGCGACTTACGCTGCGTCGCCAAGGCACTGAAGGGTTGTTTAGGGAGCGTTCGATGCCAAACGGTCTTCCCAAAGGCGAACTTCTATTATATTTAAAAAGAAAAACTTAATTAGAAATTTAAATTAAATTGGTTTTTCTTTCATTCTATTTTTGCTTTGTTTAATTTCATCCCTAAAACTTACATAACTGTCTTAACTTCTTTAAAAGTATACAGAGAGCTTGCAGGAATTAAATTAACGTTACTTTCAGCAATAAATAATAGCAATTTAAAAAAGTATATCTTAATTCTTACCGTGAAGCTCCCAAGGAGTCGATCCTGTTAAGCATATTGGTCCTGGCACCAAAAGGACTCAGAAATCTGCTATTGGGAAATCCAGGTCTGGATCCATCGTCACTGTTGATGCTTTGAGTCAAATCTCTGACCTAAAAATAATTTAAAAGAATGAATTAATGAATGAATTAATTAATTATTCAAATTATTTAAAAATAAGAGAAAAACCTACTCTGGCAAGAAGTGTAGAGAATAAATTCTCAGCAGTTAGGAACTGGAAGCCATCATCATCGTCATCATCCTCGCCGGAACTCAAAGAATCTGCATGTTCCACATGCGCTTTCTTAGGCCTAGAACTCCTCAGCCTGTGCATTCCAAAGATATCCTTTTTGGAATCCTCCGTATCGCTGTCTTTTCCAATGGAACTGTGCCGATGAAGTGAAGAGAACGGCGACTCATCTTCAGAACCATCCCTATCGAAGAACGAAGAAATCATCCTCCTAGGGGTCCTAAATTTGGACCCAGAAGTCAAACGACTGGTGACCGTACTGGAAGATTCGCTAGGTTCCAAACTGCCAGCCCTAGGAGTCACATAACCGCCTCCTTCAACTGCTATCGGTATTATATATTCCCTAGGTGACTTCTTGATAGGTTCACCAGTGGTAGAAACCGTTTCAGCATCCGAATCATTAGTAGATTGTCTGCTTAAACTGCTGGAGCGCTGCGAGGAAATTTTCTGTTGCTGCTGCTGCTGCTGTGGCACAACCCTTGGAACTGGTGGTTTCGGTGATTGAACATCCTCTGCACGCTTCTCAAATGCTATGGGAATGATATGTTCCCGTTTTTTATCAACAGCAGCAGCAGCATCCACCGATTTGGTCCTGAAAGGAGGTTCCTTCTGGACCGGAAATGAAATTTCCGTTCGTTGCGGTACATAAGCGGGCACTTCGTGTGACATTTCAGTCTTGAATTCCATAACAGCGGGCTTCGGCTGCGGATACGACAGCTGAATTTGCGCTGTGGTGGTTTTCCTCCTTGGCAAAGTGGCCGACTTATCGTTTGGTTCCTCATCGGGCTTCTGCAGCGGTTCAATTTTGAAAGGTTTTACAGATTGCGGAGACAATGGCGACGCTATCATGGAAATGCTTCCACTGGCTGATCGGCCACTAGCTCCGAAAGGCACTGGCGGTTTGCGCACCATACAAGGTCTTGATTTGGATTTCCGCGCTCCTTCTTTTTCAATGGCACTGGAGATGACACTGACGGCGCGCGCTAATTGAGCAACTTTGTCTTCTTTTGGTTTTTCTTCTTCCTTAACAGCTGGTACAGCAGCTACGGGACTTGCAGGAGCCGTAATTGCAGAGAGGGCCACTTTGGGTTCCCCTGGCGGAGTTTTACTGATTGGTGTCGAAGGTACTTCCGCAGCTTTCATTGGAGGCGGTGAAATTTCCGCTTCCATATCGATTGATTCCTTCTGCTGGTCGATTATTAATTTTTTCGAAGTGGTGTTTTTCAGTTTCGGAGGTGCAACGTTCGTTAGACTGGCTTTCCTTTCGAATTCCTTCTTGAAACCACCAACACTGACGCCTGGAATTATAATTTTCTTTGGTTTCTGCTTCTCTGGACTGGGCGCCTTATCAGCAGCAGCACTGCTTATCATATTCTGGAACTTTTCCGCTTGCTCAAAAATTCTGCTTTGTCTTCTTTCAACTTTTATCGGTGTTTCGTTTTCTTGTACTTTTGCTTCTTCTGTTGTTTTTTTAACGGTTTCTTCTAATTCTTTAGGTTTTGCAACGACCGCTTCATTCTTCTCGTTTTTATCAGTTAAAACTTTTTTCTTCACCACTTTCTTCTTAGGTGTAGCTTTAACTTCTTCTTTTGTTTCCTCAGTTTTCGGTTTTTCTTTCACAACTGCAGCAATTTCATTTTCCTTATCGTTTTTAGCAGTTTCTTCTAAACTGGGATTCTCGTTAATTCCCTCCAAGATTTTATTGTTGACACTAGTGGAAAGCGTCTTCTTCACAGCTTTTACAGGTTTTTTGCTTTTTAAATTAGCCTCTTCTATTATTTCGGCGCAAGCAGCTCCTTGCAGTGACGGATCAACATCGTCCATTTTTTCATTTTGATTTTCCGCAACACCGCCACCAGCAACTGTAACGTCAGCGCAAGTTTTTTCTTTTACAATTTTCTCCTTGCGTTTGCCATCGATTAAAACATTTGCCTGCTCACTGCTGACAGTATTTTCCAATTTTCTTTTAGGAGTTGGAACTGATTCTTCAGTCATCATTTCCTGTATTCTGCGCTCTGCAGAATTCGACAGTTCCATTAAACTTCCAACGGATTGCGACCTGACTGGCGCCGCTGCTTCGCCCACTGGGGGTTCCACTGGAACATCACCAGGTACCACTAAATTATCAGCTTCCATTTGCGGAGGCGGCGCATTCAACGACAACAGCACATCTAATCGTACAGGTGTCTGGACGGCCAATTCTTCTGATAAGTCCAAACAGGATTCTTCGTATCCTTCATTGACCCACCAATGAGCGCAAATTTGCTCAATGTCTGCGCGCTTTTTCGGATTTACCGTTAACATTTCGCTGATCAACGGTGAAGCTCCTAAAAATTCATTCAATAACATTTAAAAAATAATAAATCAATTAAAAAATAAAGTTAGCAAATCAATAAATTAAAAAAAGAAACTTACGACTAGGATTTTTTGGTTCGAAATATTCGCCTTGCGATATGGATTTAACAAGTCTTTTGAAATTGCTTCCATCGAAGGGCATGGCACCGTAGACAAGGGTGTAGAGCAGCACTCCAAGCGACCAGCAGTCCACTTCCGGTCCGTGGTACGGCGTCCCTTTCACTATTTCCGGTGACGCGTACAGTGGCGATCCGCAGTACGTGCTGAGATGTCGATGGTCATCAAAAACATTGGACAGACCGAAATCGGCGATTTTCGCTTGTCCTTTGTCGTCCAAAAGGATGTTTTCCAATTTGAGATCTCGGTGGCAAATTTTGTGCTTGTGGCAGTAGTAACAGGCCGTTGCTATTTGCCGGAAAATCCGCCTTGCTTCCTCTTCTTCGAGCACTTTGCGCTCAAAGAGGTAATCGTACAGTTCGCCACCAGCAGCAAATTCCATTACAATTACAATTTTCTCTTTGTTTTCGAACACTGCAAAACATTTATTTTTATTATTGAAAAAACAAATGTTTTCATTTTTTGTTCATTTGGTTTTAAATTACCTTCGTAGATGTGTATAATGTTTGGATGCTGCACCGAAGACATAATTTGAATTTCCCTGCGAATCCTGATGAGATCTGCTTCGGTCTCAATTTTGGACTTCTTGATTGTCTTAATGGCCACTTCCTGCCCTGTTTCCTTATTGACTCCCAATTGCACTTTGCCATACGTACCCTGTCCCAGTTTCTTAACGATGTGGAACCTGGGAAATTAATTCAATTTTTAAATTATCCCGGAAAATTCCTAGAAAGTCTTTTACCTTTGTTTTAATTTTCTTTTATGGTTGTGCAGCCGGACACTGCCGGTGTTTTCGATGCCGCCCATAATATTGTTGATCATTGCTTCGCCCACAACCATTTTGCCTAAGAAAACAAGACGGACGGCGAATTAGCGTGATTGAAATATCTGCTAGGCAATCAATCGATGAGATCGATTCGCATTCCCATGACTGTTTCAAGCGTACGTTTTACACGCTGATTTCAGTATAAAAAGAGTCAGAAATAGCGGCGCGATAGATTAAAAGAGACGCGATCTATTTCGGGAGCCAGATGGAAGAACGTTGTCGAAGTTCATCGATGCTTTGCTTTGCCACTGCTGCTGCTGCTGTTTTTCACTGTGAAATTGCCATTAATGCTGCCGCTGCCACTGCTGCTGGTCAGTCGAATTGTAATTGCCGCATAAGTGCGACAACTATCGCATGTACACAGAGCGACTTTTTCCGGGCGTCGTTGCTTACAGCGGCGCCCACAGCGTCTAAATTTATCTACAGAGACGCGTCGCTCCTTGAACCGAACACTTTTTAATTATCAAATAAATAAAAAATGACTCAAGTTCCACCGGAAGCCCCACAAATCCAGCAAATCCTTTGCTTCCTGAGTCTCTTAAGTGCGCTCTTATTTTTGTTTTATATTTTATTGTTTTTGTAATTTTCGGGGAACGGTTAATAAATAATTTTATATTTATAGAAAAGACATTAATGAATATTTTATTAATGTAAATTCCACCTGCGATTTAAGAATGCAATGGATTGAAAGTGATCAACCCACGTGCGTCCCCTTTTCGCACGTGGGTGTCACTCGAGTTTCTCTTTTTTATCGTTTCGTTTTATTCGGCATTATTACTAAACGAATCACACCTAATGCTAAACATTGTACAGAGCCTTGCCAAAAATCTAGAAACGTTTGATTCAGTCAGCGGCAACTTTTGAACGTTCAAGAAAACTTTCAAACTGCGTATGATTCAACAATGACGTCATTCATTGGAAATATGCGCTAAGTTTGCGTAAATATTTCCTCATTTCTACAAGCTAAGGAATTAAACTTGTTGCTCATTAGTTAACCATGCAATTTAGCAATTAAATATGGTAATTTAAAATTTCTGCAAAGGGGATTTCTTGTTGACAAAAAGGGCGGAAAATCTTTGCATTTGAAAAGTGCATGCAGATTATGCAATTGGCATTGGATCGTCACAGATTTTACGTGCGAGCGTGGGCGTTACACCTATTGAATATTTTATACAATTATTAGAAGAAATGCTGTCGTGCAAAAGGTCTTGCTGAACTTCTACTCTTAGCCCTGAAATGTCTTCTAACCTAATTATAAATCCATCACTAAAAATACCGTACGGGAATTTCCGAAGGAAAGCAATGTTCTAACATGTATCAAGTAAAAGCAGAAACACTTACCTAGTATTGTATGTATAATTATTGCCTCCTACACAGTTTTTTACTTCTAAAAACTATTGTTGAAACTAATTAATAATAGAAGTGAAGAATGCGGTGCGCACTTTTGGCCCTCGAAAAATAGTCTTGCGATGAGGACGCGCGTTTTCCGGTAGCACATTCGTTACACCAGTGAATCGAATAATTCATTTACAATGTTTTCTGCAATTGTCGATTAAATTAACACAGTGAAAACGCATTTTTGTGCGGAACACAGACCATTTGCGAAGGCGAAGACGCCATCTTTGAAATTGACGACGTCTGACGGCCATCTTTGAATTTACTATAGGCAACCCAGAGCACTGCCGGAGAAACGCTTAGAAGCACAGGTTTTCCCTCCGGAAAAATCGCATTTGCGCTCGGAAAAATCCACTTTTTTCGCTTGCAAATGAAAGACCAACTATTTTTTTACAAGAAACAATATTTTTTTCCCTGGAAAAGTACATTTTTGGATGCAAATTTAACGAATTTCCACTTGAAGTTTTTAAACTTGGCGAAACAAGCCTACCATGCGTGAAGACCGACGCCGTTATTGGACCAAACGCAAACTTGCGCATTTACGAGGACGTTTGGCGTCGCGACGTTACGGGAAAGCTCGTCCTGGGAGGGGGCCGCGTTCAGACGACACGGGGTGCGATCCCACAAAATAAAGACTCAAACATCGCCTTAATTAACGCTAATTAATAGAAATCGAAGCTCTCGCCAACGGAAAATTAATTTGCCAAGTGGGCCCAGTGAGCGACGCCTTTAAAATTAGCCCGCTTTACTTTACCGCGATTCAAGGGTATGGTTTGTTTTTTCGCTTCTCATCCATTAAATTAAAGTTTCCGTGTAATTAGTGCGAAATTTTCTACATTAAAATAAGTTCGTACTGTTGAAATAAGCGAGGGAAAATTAAACACGATAAGGAAGTGAAGGCGCTCGGTAAAAGAAATGGTGGCTGAATGTAGCAGACTATAATATTGATTAAGCTCCGCGGGGTGAAATAGTACAACTGCTAGCGCCTCTCGCAGCAATAAACTAATAATATCGCGGGGAATAATCGCAGCAAAATGCCTCGATGGACAGTTTCTCCACTAAATATCGATAGCAATACTCAGATTAACGATCAGTGGTAAGCGGAAAAGGGTTTTTTTCTCAATGTTAAGTACGGGGACTGCATGCAGGACGTCCATTAAGTGTCACTCGCTTTGGGGTAGTAGTACTATAGAGCCTATAGTAAATAGTAAGTAGTAATTATGCTCTTAGTTTCACATGCATTTGCATTCCATAGAACTTTTTTCCTTGCCACTTTAGTTTTCTTTATTATTTATACAAATGTATTGGTAATTTACTGAGGTTGTTTTCTTTTTTTTTTTAGACACTTCATTAAAAATGTATTTTTAGTTTCAAAATAAAAGTTGTTTTAACAAACGAAAAGTATTTTATTTCTTTTATTGATTTGCAACTTTATTAATTAATATATTTCTTCTATAGTTAATTTTATACATAAAACCTATAAATTTCAAATATGGTGAAAATCTATATGGAAACGTGATAATAAATCAATGGAAAATCCAATGAGAAGTTACTAACAATGACCGCACAATGAATTCAGTACTGAAAGCATGTTAATTATAGTCTGCAGGTTTTGATTGAATAGACCAAAGGTTATCTTTATGTGTGGATAATGAAGAGACGCGAAGGGCGAAAATAGATTATATCACCTCAACCAACACACCCACACACGTAAATCCCCATAAATACATGCGGTATGGATGTACGGTGGATGATGGTTTCGAAAGAGAGAGTGCACCGCACACTTATTTTCCCATTATTAATGCTCTGGCTGGACTCTTTAATCATGATGAATGGCTTTGGATGCCTTCCGCCACATCTACAAAATACCTGTGACAGCTTATTGTTTCTCTTTGTAATGCTTCATGCTACCCATATTGGGAAAAAAAAGCCTAAATGGTTTTCCTGTTTATAATAATATCTTTGGGAATCAATAATAATTTAATATTAACACCAAATAAACATTTTTCTAATTTTCTACAATACTCGAGAATTATTTCTGTGTAATAAATTTATTAATTTATTAATGAAGCTTTTGGAAGCAAGGAAAACAACTAAAAGTTAAAAAAATAAAAGGTTTGTAAATTGTCCTTGTAAAGAGGATAAAATAGTCTTTCTATTGCAAAAAAAAAGAGTGCGAAAAAAGTAATTTGTTACATTTGGTATCTCCAAAGTACATTTAAGTGAGTTTATCCTGTAGTTTCCTATTCCTTAAGGGTCCTGTTTGCGATCCTGAATTACACCAATCGATTTTTCAAGCAAAAACCGCTTAAATTTTTAACTCTCATTTTACTGCATGCTTTCAAATGCTGTTTTTTTTTTTGGTTTGCTGTGAGAAGAAAATTGATAGGCAATTTAAGAAGAAGTAAACAAATGTAAAAAATCTAAAAAACGAAACTGCGATAAATGACTTCATTTAGCGGAAACAGCAGTAAAGGATGACGGGAAAAACTAAGGTAAATATTCCGGGAAAGTCGAGCATAAATCAAAGGAAATGCAATTTCATCCATTAGGAAATATCTTTTGGAAATATATTTCCTGAGAAAGAAGAAAATGCAAATACCTTATATAAGACGCCGCCGTTCCATAAAGATATGCCTTTAAAATGATTTATTTACGCAAATTGCAAATGATGCTATTAGACCAATTAGTTTTCTATTTATTTATTTTATTAATGTAAATATTAAATTTCAGTTAAATTCGTTGTAAAATTTAATTTTATATTAATAATTAACACAATTAAACAGGTAAATTAAACATTCATAAAAAGTAAAAAGGATTTAATTCCTTTTTTTGTGTAAAATTTAAAAGGAAATTTAAGGAGCAATAAATATTTATTAAATATTGTATGTGTTCATCTGTTGTCTTCTTGCAGGATGCCATCCCGGAGGTAATCTGGTATGCAGTGGCGGAAATTGGCACGTTCAAAGATCACTTCCGGTCGATCACGCACGCGCAGCATGCTCTGTTGTGGCAGGAAAAAGGTAAAATTCATTGAAATTTTAAATTATTTTAAGAAAAAAATCCATAAAAATATAAAAGAAAAAATAAATATAAAAAAAAAGTTTATGGAATTAGAAATGCAATACGGGGGTAGCTTGAAATACCATTTTCCGGTAAATATTAGTTATCGATAGTTATGTAAAACGTGGAAAAGTCAGCTTGTTTAAATATTTGTTTTTGCTCCGACTTTTTCTTTGCTGTCGTGTCGTGCTCCTGCGACTCTTCCAAGTATTTCAGCGATATTTCTTTTTCATTGTATCTTCATATTGGGCGAAATCGAATTGTGCATTTAAAATTCGCTATGTACAGTCTGTATATATCCAGGGTAGACATATAATGTATTATTCGTTATGTGTGTCCTCAATGCTTTTCATATTCCATTCGACATAAATTGAATTTTCCTCTGCTTGCTGTTTTTTTCTCCATTTTTTTATTATTTTTATTTGCAACCTATTATAATCCAAAGTTTGTTTTTCCTTTATTTATTTCTAAAAAAAAAAACTAAACAAAATGCAAATTTTTTAATCTATTTAAAAATATTCCTTTGCAAATAAGAAATGTATTCAAAGAGCAGCAAAAAAATAAAATAAAAGAATTATAAAGCTTGCGAAACATTATAAGCGAGATACAAAAGCTTAAAGAATTTAGTTATTTGACAAAAAAGAAAGAAAAAAAAAAACTTCGCTTTTGACATTATTCGTAGCTGTAACTGTAGCTGTAGCTGTAAGGACAAAAAGCTGTTGGAAATGTCTCTCTATACATATGTAAGTAACAACAAAAGAAACGTTTGCATCGTAAATACAATGTGGGGGCGGCATATAAAAGCGGCATATATGTATATAGCGTGTGTGGAAAAATAAATCGTAATATTGCGTGCCGCGAATACGAAAATCATCAGCAAATTATTTACAATGCATCCTCGATTGCTTTACTTTTCTTTTATTTAACTTATTGCACCCCTTGAAGTGATTGATTTCCTTAGATATCTTTCATTCTTTCGTTTGCAAGTTTCCAAGAATGATTATTCATTTAATTATTAATTATATTTATTTAAATGAACATTTTCTTTACTTAATAAAAGAGAATTACAGTAGTATAGAGAATAATTAAGTAGTCTTTCTTTCCTTATAACTTACTCAAAATAATTAGATTTATTATTCCATTATACATTTACATTACTTCGGCTGTTATATGGTGAAATGGTGAAATGTATAATCTTAAAAGGATATTAATTCGCGTGGAATTTCGTCCTTTATGATGCTCCTCTTGAATGATTGTCTCTTTGTGACTTCTGACGGATTTAACAGTAGTAGTAGCTGAATAAACTTTCAGTCATTTCAGGTGGATGCTGTAAGTTCGTCAAACTTGCCGTATTTGTTTAGGCTTTCCAGCAAATGCAGTTTGTTGTATTTACTTTGAAACTTGCTTAATTTTTTTCATATGCTAAAAATAAACAATTTGTTTTCACAAAAAAAAAGTGAAATAAAATATCAATTTTTTTTAATGGAAAATAAATGCAAAAGCTATAAAAAAATAAAATAAAGCTACTGCAAAGGAATGTGGGTATGGTAAAAGGTAATTAGCGTTATTAGAATACATATAATAATAATAAAAGGCTTCTAATGAGAACTCGTAAAAAGTCTATTTTACATGATTTTATTACACATTACACATGACGTGAAGCTTTAGTAGAACCGGCAATAAAACAACTCACGCGATATTTAGATTTCGAGTCCTGAAAAAGGATACGCTTCCTAACACATGCATAAACACCCACGCACACACTACGATTTTGTAAATGTGCGGTTGTGTGTGTGTGTGTGTATGTAAAGGACAAGAGGAAGTTTACGATGAACCTTCGATATCATCATTGGAAATTTTCCCCACTTGAATATTTCAAAAGACCGTTAAGTAAAATATTTTCAACCCTTGCAATTTCTTTCCAATTTTAGAATAATTCTGTGAACCGGCTATAAATAAATTCTTAATTAGCAATTTAAATTAATTAAATAGCTGGTTAAATTGTCTTTTAAATAAAACCAAATTTGTTGCTCTGGCGTAATTATTTCAAGAATAATTAATTATTTTCGGACCGTTCGTCATTAGAAGTTTATCAAAAAAAGACATCTTAATAATTTGTTCATAAAATCTAAAAAAAATTAATGGATTCTTTTGATTTTTTGTTTAATTATTGCTAATAATTTTATCTTTATAAATCTTGATTATTTTCTTTTGTTTAAATACATTTCTGATTAAATATTGGGTAATTTTATTGAGGGAGGCAATTACTGGCGCAAACATCGACGGCGTAACGTTATCGATACGCGCGGCCGGACTATTAGCAGAGTGCGTTGGGTATTGTCGAGACCGACTGCTGGCAAGTCTAACGTTAGCGCGTAACGTACTTGTTGGCTTCGACTTAACTTACTTGTGACCAGTAAAAGTAATATTATAATTAATTAATTAAATAGCTGGTTGAATTGATTATTAAATAAAACTAAATTTGTTGCTCTGGCATAATTATTTCAAGTGTAATTAATTATTATCTGATCGGTCGTCATATGAGGTTTTGCAATATAAAGTCCCCTTAGTTATTTGTTTATAAAATTTAAATTAATAATCCGACCTTAATGATTTTTTTCATTTAATTATTACTAAATAAATTGATTTCAATAATTATTCCTTAGTTTTAAATTTTGTTTGATTATATATTTTATACAGATTATTTTATTTTTAAAATTGATTTATTAATTATGGAAAAAATTTAAAAATTAAATAATTTTATATAATATTAAAAGCAGCTTAACTTAGCTTTAAAATGGCATTAAAATTGTTTAAATATCTTAATTAGTTCATAAATTATTAACTATTTTCTGAGAGTCGGTTTTTAGCGCCGCCATTGGAGTCTCGGTAGGAGACGGGAACGAGCCGCCATATAAAATACACGCGAAAAAGTTAGTAACAATCTCAATTTAAAAGCGAATTACATCGAATTATGCACTGAAACTACAATATAATGTGCATTTTCCAGAACTACATCTATTTTAGATACTATTTTGTAATTTCAAAGCTTAATTTTTAAATAAATCGACTTTGTTACTAACTGTTTTACAGTTAGTAATTTAGGGCAAAAGGTTGGGCAATTTTCCCTATAATATTGGCGAATCAGGTAATAATTTACCCCAAAAAGGCCTCTTAATTATTTACTTATAAAATTTAAAGGATTCAACCGAACTTTATAATTTTTTCAATAAATTATTCCTATTTAAATGATCTTTAATTATGTTGATCAAATTTTAAATCATAGCTTTTTTTAAATTTTATACAAGACAATTTCATTGGAGGTGATTTTTACTGGCGCAAACATCGACAGCTGAACGTTAGCGCCACGCGCGGCCAGACTATAAGCCGAGCGCGTCGACTATGGTCGAGACCGACTGTGGGCGAGTCTAACGTTAGCGCGTAACGTACATATCTGCCAGTGATATTTATGGCTGCCACTTACAAGTAAATCCAAAAAATAAAATTATTAAAAATTAATTTAATAGCTAATGAAATAGACTTTTAAAAAACACAAAAATTGTAGCCCCAGCTAAATTAATTCAGGAGTAATTAATTATTTTCTGACCGTTCGTCTTCACAAGTTTGGCAATAAAAAGTACTCTTAGTTATTTGTTTATAACTCCTAAAGGAATAAACCGATCTTA
>JASKGO010000903.1:0-12765 GCA_030556065.1 Holobus sp. GC000080
TGTTTAACACTTTTTTCCTTTTTCTTATTATTAATATTATTACTCATTGCAGTATATTATTCATCAATTTGCATTAATCAAGTGCAGTAGAAGCTTTATGGCTTGAAAACATAAAAAAATAAATAAGAGATAATAAAAGCTGCTAATCGCATTATAAACAATTGTAATCCTTCTAGAAGAAAATGCTGACTTAAATATTAGCATATTCTAATTTGATACGCAAAAAGCGGTAAACAAAATGTAACATATATCGAAGAAAATCCATTCTATTTTCCATCCACAACGTGTTAATTTATCCAATGTCAAATAAATTGCGAAATGTCAATTACAAAACAAACAATTTAAAGTAACAATAATTAAGAAACATTCTATATTTATAAGTATCTGTATTAAATATAATATGCGACTCCATACTTGCTCCTTATCGTGGAGAACGTAGACGCTCTTGAATTGTGTTTTTTTTCCCTGTTAATATTTACTCAACTTATTGATATAACATTATTGATTTTCTATTGCAGTGAATTTTTGAAAAGTAATAAATTCAATTCGCGTAATGGAAATGTACTCAGTAAACAATGATTTCAAAAGGAAAAATTAATGTTTAATAGCACTTGTTTCCTTATTTTATGTGCAAAACAAAACAGTTCTCATTGAAAAACCTAATATTTTCCATAATTATTTTCATTTGTAATTTAACAAAGAGATTTCTATCGTTATAGTTATATCTTCAGGAAACAAGTTCCATTCTTATCATAAACATTTACACAAACTATAATCTAAAGTATGTATTTACCAGTTGATTTTTCGATAATTGAAAATATTAGATAACGAAAAATTCCTTATTTTTATTTATTAGTAACTAAACCTAAAAACTGTTAGTCTAAAAATACAAACAGTTTTCGTACAAAAAAAAAAAAAAAAAAAAATCCGAAAGCGACAAAAAACAAATTTGTTTACAAAGTAAAAATGCGTTGAAAATAAAAATAAACATTGCAAATGCGCTCAATTTATTTTCGGCATATATTTCGAATTTGCCTAAATTATTATTAATAGAATTCCATTTACATCATTCAGTCGGAAGTATTCCATATTTCGTATGCTTGAAAAGTTACCGGAGAAAATCCAGAATTAGGTAGAATAAGACTTATCTTAAACATGAATTCAAATTTATGAAATTGAAATGGTAATATCACCTTTGAAACTAACTAAAATAAAACCTGCAGTTTCTATTGTTTACGTTGCGAACTTAAAAATGTATGTAAATCCAGCTTGTCTTTAATTTAGGCGGTTTCCCACAAAATGCGCAATTGGAATGCCTTCTTCAAGATGATGTCCAGCGTCACCTTCCGAGCACTTTCGCCCGATTTGTTCATTAGGAAAACGGCACGGGAGCTTCTATTCGACGGCTATGTCGACCAACTTTTGGCCACTGCCACCGAAATGGGATTTTCTGGTTTCCCGCCCGATGGCAAATTTGGCCTGTTTAAAGGCGTAAGTACTTTTGTTTAAAAATTATTTCCGGAAAATAAAAAATAGATAAATGAAATCTTATTTTTGATTTTGATAAATAATAATAAGCTATATAAAATGAAAGTGAAAATTAAAACATTGAGCGGGTGACTTCCGAGAAAAGTTGACTTAAATGAGACATTTCTTGTACATACGCTATAAGAGGGGACACCGCGAACTTAAAAAATATTTCTGGAAAACCGGAACGATATAAATGATGTATTTTTCTGTATTTTGTCAAAAGACAAGATATCCTATAAATTAATTTCGAAAATTGAAAATTAAATTAAACAACGAGAGTATGATGTGTGACTACATTTGGGGTTTAATACGAGAAAATCAGAAAACCATTAAAAATGGTAATTTTTTTTTAAATTTTATATCTATATGCTACTGAAAATCATTGTTCTTGATTGAAAAATTAAAAAATCTCTGAAGTTGAGGAAAATATTTCTGGCGGAAATTCTAAATTAAATTATGAAAAGATCGGTCATTTATTAAGAATGAAAAAAATTCTTTTGAATTCCCAAAAATCAAATTTCGATCTAAAAATATGTTGTTTTTTTTGTTATCAGAGACAAAGAAGACACTAAAATTTCAAAATTTCACTTTTTTTTTAAAACTAATTAATAGGGTTTTCTGGCGTATCTATAATATTAGGTCAAGGCGTAGCTGAGGCCTTAAATCAAACAAACCGGGGTCAGGGTGGGCATCATAAATATAAATAAATAAAGGAAGCAATACTTCAAATATTTTCATGGAAAATAACGCATAAAACTTAAAAAATATTTGTTAATTTATCATTTATAATGACAATTTTAAATTTGTATTTAATTTAATTTATACTGGATATTTCAATATAAATTATTTAATATGCATTTAAAAAACGCAAAATTTCTATCAATAAAAAGGTATTAAAAAAATTGTAGAAAAACGATACATCAACTGATGGTTTGTACAATATGGACATTACGGTAGCGAGAAAAGGGGATTTCAAGATGTGGAACGGATCGCCTGACACAAACTACTTCGAGGGACACTGTGCAAGGGTGCATGGAACCACAGGAGAAGTGTATCCGCCGCAACCAACTCGCAAATCTGTGAGTCTCTTTTCCGGCGACCTTTGCCGAAATATTCCTTTAGATTACAACAGTGATTTCGATTTTTACGGAATTACCACTTACAAATACGTCGCTGGAAGTAGGTTTCTAGATAACGGTAAGTGTTTTAATTGCTTTTAGGTGCAATTAAATGATCAAATTTTCTGTTGAATTTTTCATATAAAATATTACATTACATGTTGCAGCACATTCGAATATTATACGTGTCATTAACTTTTACATCTGCATCATTTTAAAAACCATTAAAAAAATTGCCAGAACAGTAAAAGAAAATGATAAATTATGCAAAAAAAGGAAATTGGCATACAGAAAGAATACTTGGAGGAAGGAGTGAAAATTTTGAATGAGTATCTGTTTGTTGCAGGAACACTATATCCGGAGAACCGTTGCTACTGTAATGGAGAATGCATGCCAGTGGGGGTGGTGAATGCGTCGAGTTGCAGAAGCGGAAGTCCGACTTTTATGAGCCTGCCTCACTTCCTGAACGCCGATCCCGTATATTTGCGCAATGTGCGAGGGCTGAAACCGGACAAAGAGAAACACCAATTTTACATTAAAATGGAACCGGTAAGTGTCTGCACTGGAAAATTTTCGACGCACGCATAAATCACTTTTTAACGATGTTGTAGATGAATGTATGCATTCTGCTGCTGTTTTAAATTACACTCGATCAACGTCATTTGTTTTATCGCAATCGTAACCACGTTATTTTTACACAAAATTCCCCTTTTTTTTAATGTCATTCATTTTCAGTTATCGAAAATATTTTTTCCATTTCTGTTTTTGTTTTTTTTTACGAATGGAAAATGTTTTTAATATTACTACCTGTTCATAGGAAATTTTAACGGTTTTTACCATATTTTACTTAATTCTATTAATTTCCAATGCATACAATAATCGTATATAATTCCCCAAAGAAAGCATCGTTTTGTTCATTTAGATTTTTAAATTGGTTTAATTGAAATTTGACATATCTGAGTTCCAATAAAAAAAAAATCAGAACTAAATGCTATGATTTTTTTGAAATTACCTTAGGTGATCCTGATTACTTTCATAGTCTATCCTTGGCTTTCCAGAACCATTGAAAAAAAAATTGCATAAAGAGAAATTGACAAAAAAAATCATAGTTTTGTTCTAAAAATGAAACTCAGGAATTCATACAAAGGAGAAATAGCTTAGTTGCTGTGAAAACAGTAAACTTAATTTCGAGTAAAACCGGAAGTGGTTCAAAATTGAGGAGTTTTGTTTCTTTTTATAAATTTCCAAAAAATGATTTTTTTATGAATCTGGTAAAAAATCCTGATCTCCATCTACGTTTCACATCAAATTTCAAAAATTTGATTATTTTCGGTATAAATATATTCACAAAATGAGCGCTAGGGATCAAAAGAAGAGCTTCTTATCAAATTTAAAAAATAATTTAGGATTAATAATTATTATTGAGTCATTTAGTATTAACAGTTTAATGTCTTAGCTAAAGGATGGATTTTTCTTATTCCTGTAAATCAAAATGGAACATTTCTTCATCCTTCTGAATCAACTGAGTATTTTTTTTTAATTTTTATAATTACTCAAAGAATTTTATAATTTTTTTCAAAGAAAATTTGGTAACGGTTTTATGAAATAAATCACAATGCATTTAAAATAGCAAGAACTATTTGAATATAAACATAATTCTTTTGAATCACAGCTCCTTAATTGAAATTTTTGCCAATTGGTCCAAAATTATTTCTTAAAAAAATAAGTAAATTCGTTTTAATGATTGGCTGAGAAATTATCTGATGCAAGGGATTTTAAGTCACCACCCTGTAAAACAAAAATTTTGCTATTTAAACATTTTTTTCTCAATTTAATTAAGACGTCTTTCGCAATTTTTAATTATCTCTTTAAATATGTTTAATTAATAATATATTTGAATAACAGCAACCAAGAAAAAATTACAGTGGGCATTTTGATTTAAAACTGTAATTTAGTCATTAATATAATTATTTTAATATAATTTTCTTAAATTTATAGAGTACTGGCCTCGTTTTAGAAGCCGCGGCCCGAATGCAAATGAACATGCTTTTGAAGCCAGTTCCATATTTTCCGTAAGTCACAATAAATTCGTCACTTAATCAAATTTACTAATTTCTAAATAATCAATTGATTTTAGAATTATTAGCGATGTACCAACAGTGATGTTTCCAATATTTTGGTTTCAAACACGCGCTGGAGCCAGCGAAACTGTGGCCAACAAACTAAAGTTACTCTTAAACTTACCATTAATCCTTCAAATAACGTCCTACGTGTTAATCGCTTCGGGAATCTTCTTGGTCCTCCTGGGTCTGTGGGGTCGAAGATCCAAATCGCCAACCGCCGACCACCATCACCACAATCAGAAACCGGAAACCGAGAAATTCCTCCAGACATAAGCCAAAGCTAAGGGAGCCAAAAACTAATAAGGCTAGTAAGTGAAAATCGAACGTCTCTAGTTAGCTATTAAAAAAAAAATTCAAAATACTAGTCACTTTAGTATTTTCTATCTACAGATATACGAGAAATGCGATATTGTTAATGTATAAGTAGTAGAATTGCAATAATTTACGTGTAATGTACATTTAGGACAAATGCATACCCTAAGAAAATGACGCTCTGAGAGCGTCGAAAGTGCCAATTCAGCATTTGGATTAAATGAACAAATCTTTTGTGATATTTTTTTACAATATTTGTTTTAATTCGTTTTCTTTTTTTGTAAATTACATGCCATATTTTTTCATCTGTCATTGTTTTCCATTAAAATTATTCATGTTTTTAATTGGGTTTTATTTTATTTTTTCGTTTGTTTTGTACTTTTCAGTTTCTAGAGAATTAAGTCTTTCACTATAAGCGATTTTGCAAGGCGCCGAAGGATTTTTTTTTTAATTTAGTAAGATTTGAATACGGGGTCGATTATCCGGTATCCGACCAAAACACTATCCGTGTCATCTCTAATGATGAAGTTATACAAGGTTAAACTTCGGGTTATACCGGAAGTAGCCACCAAATTCGTTTGAACACCCCAATTTTTATTTCATATTTTGATCCCTTATTGAAATAAAAAAGATTTGGTATAAAAAGTTCTTTGTATCATCATGCTAACTTTTCCGGCTATAACTCACTTCCTGTTATTTTTGGCAAAATTGGTGTCATGTGAAAAAAAATTCTCATATTTAATGATAATTTCATAATTTTTTGTGAATTTATTATCAAGATATGTGTCCATGGTGATTTTTGTATTAATGGACCCATTTTTAACAGGGCTTTCACAATAAAAAATCTTGTTTTTTTTATCATATTCTCTCTCTTATTATCTATCAAAATTGTTTAAAGCAAAAAGTTCTAAAATTATCACTTTCCTAGATTTTAAGGAAATAATTGTTTTTTATTAAGTATCCTTCATTATTAGACGTTTTTTATTCGTTTGTTTTCTGGTATCCATTGCAACTCTATCCACTCCTATGGATAAAATTTTATCATTTATTCTGAATTTAGATAGAGGACAAGGTGTCCTAAAAATTGACCGTAAAAAATATAAAAATGTAAGTAGTCAATATTGAGAAACTTTGATTTATAAATTGCACTCGACTTTAAAATCAATACAGCGTACTTTTCAAAAAAATCCGGATAACGATGAAGACACAAATGAAATTTTATTTTTGATTTTGATTATGAAAAATAAGCTCTATAAGAGGAAGGTAAAATTTTTTAAAATTGAACTAAAACTTTAGTTAAAAATTGACTTAAATGTAGCATTCGATTTTCATATACTACGAATACAGAAATGGACGAAAAATTAATTATTTTAAAATTTGGTATTTGTGTATTTCAATCAATTAATTTGATTTAATTTAGTTAGGTTAAGTAGGCACAAGCGTAAGTAAGTTTTTTTTATTAATAAAAAACAATGATATTGATAAGATCAAAAATGGCTCAAGAGATACAAAGCTCTTACTTTGCGCTACTCCAAAGAGAGAAAATAAAACTGCTCACTTTTAACTAGCGAATATTAAATTCAATAAAAATATTCAACGGCCAAATTAACATACAAAAAATAAAACAATATATTTTTGATTCAACGTTTGTTTTAAGTTTCTATACCGAAAGTTCAGAAAAGGAAACCAACGACTCGGTTGCTCGCAACTGCGTCCACTATAAACAATACTAATTATGCTGTACATCGTACTCGTATATCTGGTTTCAATGTGTGTATAGAAGAAACTATGGTTGCCGCTATAAAGAATGCATTAGAAAAGTTTTGCCAAGTTTAAATGTTTAAATTTAGATTTTGCATTGATTTATCCAACTTAAGAACAATGAGCTAATAGTATTTAAATCGCCTACGCCAATTAATCTCGGTTCTCTGATGACTTGCTTAATGCGCGCCGCAAGAAAGCACAAAACAACTAATTGCAGTCAATTCACTAATCTAATCTTCAGTGCGGATGATATAATTGACTTAATCATGCTTCATTCGTTTTAGTTGTCTTAATGACTAATAACGCAAGGGACTTGTGAATATCTTAAGAGAGCAAAGTGCAATTGTATAGTTACGGTATAATTTAATCCAATATTCGAACAATATTTTCATTTTAACTTCCTGTTTGCGATGGAATATTTGAATTACGCATAAATAACAAAAAACAGGTAAAAAATTATGTTTGCATGAACTTTTTTAGTTCTCGCATTAATTAATGACTAAATTTGAAATTGAAATTTTAAAATTTTAACAAAAAATAGTTTACTACCGTTTCATAAAAAGTTTATTGGCAAAAAACAGGCAGCAAGAGGAGGCATCATTAAAATTCCCCGTGCGGAAATTGAGAATAGTAATGGATTCAATAATGCGGAAGGTTAGCATTTTAATTGCAAATTAAGAAGCAGCATCCATATTTAATTTTGTTATTGCCAGGTAAATAATTCTTATAATTCGTGAAAATACTTATCGCTTCGAAAAAATAAAAATGTTTTGATAAAAATCTTTGGGGAAATTGCAGTATGTAAATTAGACGAATACAATGAACCAAAAGTGGAACGTGCATTTATTTTGGATGCTTTAAAGTTCGGGTTTTTGCATGTTAATTTAATTTGCCCGAAACCCATTTTTATCCCCGTCACTGTTTTTGCAAATAAATTAAAATAAAACAAACCATATTTTTAACGAGTATGAAAAAGTAGTAGAATTTATTCATTAAATGATATCAATTAAATAATAAATTGAAATGTACATAATTCATGCACAGGGTGACCATTTTTTACAGTTCTAATGGGTGACTTCTACAGTTTTAAAGTTGGAGGTTTGGTTAAATAGGTAAAAATGGGTAGAATTTTACACTAAAGTTATATTCCTTAAAAAAAATCGGATTTTTCTCCCAAAGCCCGAATTATCCCGATCAAATTGAAAACCGTCGATTTTTTAAAATTTTTTTCCTAATCGATAGTTTCAAATTGAATATTAAAAATTTACAAAAAATTCAATGGCATTCTTAACTTTCCAGATAAAAAATAAACTGATATAATAATTTGAATGATTGTCATTGGTGATGGTTTTAAAAATTGCTATAAAATCATGAAATAGGTTTTTTTAAAGTTTAACAATAACATTTGATTCTTTGGTTTTCTTTAAAAAAAAGCAAAAGCTTATATTTTATTTGTTTGGATTGTACTGAAAAATATCTATAACGAACAATTATTGGATTCTCTAATAAATTATTTTCTTGGAATAAGTTATCAAAGAAACTGACGATTAGCAATTTATTCAGGATAGTTCGGGACCTAGGAATCATATCAGATTTTTTGGAGGGGTATAAGTAGGGGTAAAATTAGGCCCATTTTTGACCATTTAACGGTATAACCAAACTACCTTTAACACTGTGGAAGTTAGATATGTTACATTCTCCTTATTTCAAATTTTCGCAAATTATGCAATCATATAATAAATATCCCTCACAAGTTTATTAAACATTTGAACACCATCTACAAACACATTTTTCTTGTATTTTCTTTACTTACTTACTTTAGATTTTATGTACAATTTTTTCAATGATGCTCGATACTTTCAATTTACTCATGAATTATGCCAAAAGGCACGGCTAGACGAGCAGATATAAGTTCTTTTTGTTTGGTCATTAATTAAGCTTAATAAAATTAATAATAAACAAATCAAATTTCAATTTTTTACTTCCATGAAATAATTAATTTTTTTCTTAAAACAATTACAATGTTTACGTGCACAAATATCAAATTACTCGCGCCATTGAAATGATTGCATTAAAATAAAAAAAAAATTAGAAAATGTTTTACACGCAATACGACCAAATTGCGTATGCACGAGGAAAGAAGGTGATAATTACAAGAGTTAATTAGAAAAATAAAACACTGTTTTCATTGCTTTAATGATATTATTTAATAGTGCAACAAATTATACTCTGCCTTCTAGCAAAAAAAAAAAGAAAACAACAACACAGAAAACTTGCAATTAATTCCGGCGCTACCTTAAAAAATGCAAATCTTTTTATTGACGGCATACAGTTTGTTTTTCAAAGGTCTCGTTTAATTATCAAAAGAAATTAAGAAACACTAAATTAAAGCGCACTTAATTAATGTCATAAACATGTAAATAAAAATAAAATACAATTTTATGTACGCTTTAATGTTTAATTTATTGTTGATAACGGTTCAACTTATCGATATTTCATTTAAAAAACTAAGTGCATATAAAATGTATATAATAAAATGTATAAATAATTTATTTTTTGCGATAAATTTTAGTAATATTTGATCGAGTGTATAAATATTAATAGCCCCACATGTTGTTTTCGTATAAATTATATTATTCGGTCAATAATTTTGAATGTGATTTATATGCACGAATTTTTATTCAATTAGTTTTCAACAACAAAAATTATGCAACTTTTATATTTATTTTTAGTCAGCCACATAATTTGGTAAGTAGTAAACAGTGGACAATGTCGTTTTGTAATAGTTATGAGTATAATTTTAATATTTATAAATTGAATTTTAAATTTACTTTTAAAAGATGAAAAAAAAAACTAAGTTAGGTTTAACTAATTAATATAATGAAGTTAGGATATATCGGATGTATGGATTTATGAAAATTACCATAAATATAAAATTTACTTTTTGAATTTTTTTCGAAAACCCTAGGCAATTTTCTGAATAAAACATTTACAAAGTACTTGAAAACTTATTGTAAGAACAATAAAAAAGGATAATTAAAAAAAAAAGTTTTTCCGTTTAAAAAATTGCTTAAACCGTAAAGGATACTTTGAAAAGAAAATATGAAAAAATGTTTTGTAAAATCATTTCTAGTTTTTTCTATGAATTATCAAAAAAATTGATTGTTCGATCAAAGAATAAAAAAACTAATGTTTACTTCCGGTGTAACCGGAAATGAAAAAATGAAAACCAAAAATTGTCACTGCTTATGAGACTGAGAAGGGCGCCATGTTGAAATAATTTCAAAGTAGAAGATAACTGATTGAATTCTAAAAATAAAGTATTCAATAAGTTCATAGCCAACAACTACTTCATAAAAAGAAAAGTAATAAGCGCCTTATATTTTATCTCAAAATTCAAGAATGCGAAATTAATTGGCTTATAATTAAAAATCATTAAAGACATTATAATTTTTAAGAATACAGTTGACATTTGATGGTCGTATAATTTGAACTAATTTTTTTTTTCTAGAACAAAAAAAAAATGGAAAAATACAAACAATAACAAAAAAAAAGATTATTAGTAATTATAGGAATAATTAATCAACAAAATGATTCACTTCCATTACTCAATTTGTATCCAATAAGTGGAGTTTTTTCTGAGAATATCGCTGGGTTAGCTACCGAAGAAGATTTTTGCTCAATTTTATAGAACTTCTTTTTGTAGAAGGTATGGCCTCTGGCGATTACCCAACCTCTCAATTTTTCACGTAATCCCATCAAATAGAGGCGTTAAGTATTGTCCTCTGATCGTTGTTCATTTTTTCTACCAATCCAATCTATAAATTATCTACCCGTTTCCTTCAAAAATGCCTAAGCATTCTTTGTGAACTACTGATATTGGCGCCAGGGGTTTAAAATTGATCTTTTTTTTTAGTCACATGCTGAAAACTCGCTTAAAATACTTCTTAACACACTTTACTAATTTGTCAATGAATAAAACAAGCAAGATGAGAACATTTTCGATGTAGAAAGAAAGAATGAAAAAGAATTTCCTTAGCCAAAGCAAAATTCTGCTGTAATAAAATAAATAAATTTATTATAAATAAAATAAAACACGCTTCAAATTGATATAATTAACTTTATATTACTATGGGTACACTTTTGATAAAAGTAAAAAATGATTTATAACTATTACCATAATAATATTGTTAATAATTATCTGTTAATTTTGGCGGAAAGACCTATAAGGTCGATAGCCCAATAAATAATAAATAAATAAATATAATATTTATTTGCACATATTTTGTGTCTTTCTATACATCTATTATATCTAACATAATCAGAATAATTAATAATGATTAAAATGAATAACAGGTAAATATCAGAAACTTAAGAAAAGTAATTGGTTCAGTGCCTTAATAACCACATGAGGTGAAAATTGAAAATGGATTTCAATATACGAATAGTAGAAATTAATATTAATTAACTTATTATAGCTATTTATTATCGAAATTGCGTCGCACAGTATTAGATATTATTTGCAGTGTTGTTTTTTTTAATTAATTTAATTATTTAAAGAATTATGTATCCAAAGAAGGAATGAAATGATATAAAGAGAAGTATACTATTGACCAGAAAAATTTTTCAATTTTAAAATATTTATCGAATTCTTAATATTTAAAATTAGAATACGAAAGACCACAGTATGAACCGACACAAAAATAAATAATGTTCGTAATTTATGCGAAAAGAGCCAAAACAAAAAAAAGGACTACATCAATTTGCATGAATAAGGGTTGCAATTTATAGGAGTAGCTCTCAGCAAGTTATGACGCACATAATAATCTGCAAGGTGGTCATACTTTGGCTTTGGTTCTTATGAATAAACATGCCCCTTCCTTGAGAGAACACACGCCACACATCTCCTACTATACATTGTTCCGTCTCACTCGCACCCGCTCTTAAAGGAGACCGTCTTTGGTGCTCATCCTTAAAACACGACCGGATTCTCTAACAAAATGCTCGCAAACAGGAATAATAATGATATTTGATAAATAGTGCGGGCAGTGTGCGTGCCACCGTAATATCCTTAAAAAGGATCAATCGAAGACCCGCAAGTGCCGTCCTTAAAACTCATTACACTACGTCGGAGATTTTAGTTATTAAAAAGTTACAACAAAAGAACAACCATTCAAACTGTTTTTTGCCAATACTGCTGTGTGGTATAATTAAAAGCAACAATAATGGTAAATATAATTATAATTAAACCAGATTAGAGTATTGTTTTCTTTTTAACTATGTTGAATTGAGAATTATTTTTTTGCTGTATGAATAGTTGCTGGACTAATTTGAAATTAATTGGCCACAATTTTTAGTTGGGATTTAGTTTAAAACGCGCCCGTTTTTCGCTTAACGAATCGAAGGTTATCGGTTAAAATGCCGACCCAAAGATTATTCGTACTACTCGCATAATAATAATAATAAATATGTATGTCCTGATGTGTTGTTGAAATTGCGATGTGGGCATAATTTACCAAAGGGAAATGCAAATTTGATGCGTATTGGATGCAATCTCATTTTTCAGTTTTTTTTTTATTATCGTTTAATTAACATTAATATAAGCCAGATTCTAAACTGATAAAAAATTAAACAAAAGCTTGCTTTAACAATTTAAAATCTAGTTTACATATGTATTGCTTTTCAGAAAATGTGAAGCATTTAGTATAATTAAGTAATTTGCAAATTTCAAGTTGATTTTTTTAAAATTGCCAAGTCAAAAGTGTCCTTAATTGCAACGTGTTTCTAATTATACGATATTAATAGGTTTGTTTTTGCAGCTATTTAAGAACTGTTTTAAAACCATTTGAAAACTGTTGAAACTGCGCATGTCAGTACAAAAACCGTTTCAAAATTATTGGTTAGTTTGTAATTTAGTG
>JASKGO010000906.1:0-14406 GCA_030556065.1 Holobus sp. GC000080
ATTTAAAAAAAACAACAAATTAATTTAATGAGTGCATACCTACATGTTTAAATAATTGTACATTCAAAGAATTTTCCAATTTTATGAATTACCATTCGAGATATGATTTTTTTATGAACGCTCATTACCCCGAACATTTTTGGAAAAACCCTAATAGCAAAAAAACTATTAGGGGTAGAAAGAAAATTTTCAAGCAAATATTAGTTAAATTTTGATTCTTAATCATAATCTTAAATAAAAATTGGGGTGTCCCATTAAAAAAAACAAAGTTGACATTTACTTCCGGTATAACCGGAAGTAACTGGAAGTGGGGACTATTTTAAGGGACCTAGAATTTGGCCCAAACAGGTAATGGTGAAAAAATCAAACTGATATCTTTTATGGTTTCCCCATAACAAATGCCCTAGGATGCAAAAAAAAATACCCTGTATAAGGAACTATAAAAACGAATTTATTTTTTCTTTTCCGTTCCGAATTTAAGAAAATTATTCTTGGAAAATATTTTTAGATTTAGTCGTATGTTACTTTCGGTTATACCGGAAGTTGCTACTCAGTTCATTTTTTTTAGTAAATTTTTCCTTAGTAAAAATTTGGTAAGTAAAGATTTGGTGGAAAGTTTTTTTTTCAATCCATCGTTATTGAAATAAAAAAATATTTATTTATTTATTGGAGAGACGTGTGTTCTTGTATTTCATTAATTATTTACTGTGCAAATTATACAGGGTGATGAATAAAAATTCTCAAATAATAACTTATTTAAGTCAAAATTATTTCGTTGTATTCAAATGGAACCACCCAAATTTTGTTTATTATTCATAATTGGTGCACTGAAGCCCACAAGAAATGTTTTAATTTGTAAATCCACGATAAATACTTTTTCAGTTATTTTATGAATACAAATCTCAATCAACTCGTGTTGCCATGGCAGTTCTCGGTACACGGTTGCTAATAATAAAGTAATTAATAATAAGGTTATTTTATTAAAGAACACTTTATTTTCTTAAACACACTGTATAATTTTGATAAATAGTAATTAAGTAATGCACTTTTGGTAATATTTACTAAAAAGAATTATTTCATTATACTTAAAAATATGAGAGTTATGATTTTTTCTGCAATTTTTCCAAAAATGGCCGAAAGTAGACTACATTTCAAAAGAGAAGCAGTAGAATTTTTTTTTTTTTTACAAAATACTCTCAACTTTTATAAAGGAATTAAGTGATTAGAAGTTGAAAATATTTTCCAAAAATGAATGGTTAAATTAGGAATACAAAAAGGAAAAAAAATTGTTATTATGGTTTCCTATAAATCGATGCCTACCTTAATAGGTTAAAAATTATGGAAATGGCAGAGTACTTTGACACAGGGTATAACAACCCTATCCATGAGTACAGAAAGCGCATCTACTTTATACTCGAAATGTGAAAAATTGGTCTACCAATTTCAGTGTTCCAGCTCATTATTTTTAGTTTAATACTGCATACCTGAATTTGATGTTTCATCGAAACAAGCGATGGCTGATATTCCATAGGAAGGTACAAGTAGATCTCTAACAGGAGTTTTGCGAACCGACGTTGTCGGAATTCGAGAATTATCTTTCAAGTTCCAAAAGTGCACCAATCGATCAGTTACCCCGCCAGTGACCAAATAACTGTTCCCTCCGTTTAAGTAGTGCAAACATAAACCTAATTATCGGGTAGAAAATAATGGAAAATTCAATAAACAATGTTCAAGTAAAAAAAATCAAACAGTTAAACATATTCGAATAAATTCAAGTACAAAAATTTATTTGTACGTGATTTATATACCTATAGGGCGATTGACTGAAACCGGTTCCAAAAATTTTGAAGCTTCTGAATAAGTTATTGATTATAAATTCGCAATATATCAATTTCTCAATGAGACAAGTTGATAGAAATTTAAAATAAAATAAAAATAATTATTTTTTTAAGCAACCCTTGAATTGAAAATAATTTTGATACCATTTTTGAACCTTAAATTTTCTTAATGAGACTAGATTTGTAATTTCTAAAAATAATTTTTATCCCAAGAGCTACTTAAGCATAGAATAAAAAAATATAGGGTCTCATTTAACAATGAAGTTGGTAACGAGTTTCGATATTAAACGAAATATCATCACCTTCATCAATTTCATATTACCAAATTCAATATTGAAAATTGTGTCAATCATCCTATATGTTATACATAAATGATCAAATTCTCATCTCATTAATTAACTTTTTTAATTATTACCTGAAATGGTTGAACTGTGCGCTTGAAAGCTCAAATAGGGATAAAACGTAATAATGGAATCATTTTTGGAGCAACAAGAATTACTTGAGTTTAAATTAAATAATGCGACAATTCCTTGGGAGTAAGCAACAGCCACATACTTATGACCTTTTGCCTAAAAATTTCCAGTATCGTTAAAAGAAATATGCAAAATTCTTACAGTCCCTTACCTTTGTCCATGAAATCTTGGTAGGATAATATTGTTTTCTATCCAAATTATTTTCAAATGATATGCCCAGCGCCAATTTAAAACAAGGTGCGGGATGCACCAACTTTGACCTGCAACAATTAATTTATTTTTCAATACTTTGGTATATTACAGTTATCTAGTTATTAAAATTAGCAAACAAGAAAATAATAATAATTTTCTTATGAGCGTAAATTAACAACGAGTTACCGATCCTATGATAGATCCGCAAAATTTCTTCAATGTGGCTGATACCTAGATATTAAATTAGATATAATAATTATTATCAATTTTTAGATTTGATTTTAGATGTAGTCAAACAATTCTTTTCTCCGTGGACTTCCACCGTTGATTTGGTCAGAAAGTTTAATGGGAAGTATCGGTTTCTGCGAAGATTATAGAAAAGGAAATGGTGTGACCGGAAGGATCTTATCAAATACGATATGACAATCAATTCCGAAAAATGTAAAAAAGAGCTAAATGAGCTAAGATATTTAGGATATATGTAAGTAAATCGTGAAGGTTTGTCTGTAGCCAAAGAAAAGATAAAACTTTTCTTATAGGTTTTTTTACGCCAAATAATCATATTAAATAAAAAATGGGTGGTTCGATTTGAAAAAATTAAGTTATTTTGAAGTTAAAATGATATTTTTTTAGATTTTTTCTCGAACACCCTGTGTAACCAATAGATTTTTTTTATTGTAAACGTTCATATCTCAGTAATAATTAATAAAAATATTTGTTCAATTAGTTTAAAAAATGTAAAAGATATGATTTTTTTATTAAGAATTTTACAAAAGTAACCTGAAGTCGGCAATACCTTGAAAAGTAGACTTAATTGAAAAAAACTTTTTTTACAAAATCGTTTTTATTTTTAAAAGCGAATTTAAATATGATATAAAAATCTGGGTGTTCCATTTAAAATATCAAACTTGTCCAAGGACTAAAAATATTTTAGGTAAGTGGGGCATTGGGAATAATTATGAAAGGAAAAAAATGGCCTATGTGCTATAGTTCTCCCAAAACATATGCCCTAAGTTGAAAAACGAATACCCTGTATTACAGACCCAAAATGTTTGCGGATATTTTGGAGGGCTCCCCCCATAGGTAAATTGGTTCATTTCACGATTTTCAGTTATTAATTTTTATAATTATAGCCAATGACTCTATTGCCATTATGGTAAAATTTGCGGCTGAAAAATATTATTAAATTTTTGCAAATTTGACAGTAAATAAGAATATGTCGAAAAGTTATAAAGAAATTGAAGTAAAAATGGTATCAAAATTATTTTCATTTTAAGACCCATATAAAAATAAATCATCAAAAAAATCATGAAGCTGGTAACAATTTGCAAATTCGAAAATGACACCACCTTAAAGAAAATTAGATCAATTACTCTAATGAATAAAATTCTTAACTGAAATTTTCAAATTTCTAACTTGCTCAGAAGTTAAAACTATTTTAAAGGACGGATTCAACCAATAACCACCCTGTATGAATGTTATGTTTTTATGATTCCAATAAAACATTAACAATGTTAGCATATACAGGGTTTCCCAAGTTGAGTGGCCTATTCGATTATTATGAAAACAAGAAATTGCAGAGTTCTAAAACTTCGCATGATCCAGTTTTAGGAAATGATGTATATTATTATTGTATTTGCGCACTCGTACAACTTCCAATTATACCGGAAGTAAACTTAAACTTCGTTATTTCAAATTGAACAGCCCAATTTTTATTTCATATTTTGAATCCTCATTGAAAATAAAGAAGATTTTGAAAAACACACATCTTGATAAGGCATACAAAAAAATACCTTCAAATGAAGGTATCATCAAAAATGAGGAAATTATGTTGTTTTGCTCATGACGGCAATTCTTGCAAAAATAACCGGAAATGACTGCAATTTCTAGTTCCCATAATAGATAATTCGTTCTTGATGTGGTTGTTATGGTAACGAAAACAATTTTGAATAGAAGGGAACATTCAGATAATATTAGTATAAAAATTGCGGCTATCTATGCCGTCATTGGTTTCTCTGAAGATTATGTTACGTTATACAGGGAGATTGATAGAAACATTATACTATAATATAAGTTAAAAAATTAAACGTTAATGGAATAATATGCTAATTATCGTTTATTTTTATACTTCATAAAAAGGTCGTTCATTTCTTATTAGACTTAAGACTGAGATCAAAGAATTATTAAGAGTTAAGTGAATGACGAGAAAAAATAACTTACACATATTGTTTACAGATGCTAAAGCCGTAAACCATACCATTAGAACATGCAATAGACAAAACTCCGATTCTTGGTCCTCTCACTTGATGACATCCAGATGGACACCATTCCAGGCAAGTCACCTTTCCAAAACAGTGAGCGATGCACGTCACCAGTTGTGGCCTTTGCGAAATCGCGTCCTTGTTATTCAGGCAACCGAAATTCCAAAATTGAATAAGGGACTTATACGAATAATTCATATTATTGAAATGCTTCATATCTGGGTCTGGTTTAATAGCGACTGCTAAAACTTGTGGCACGTCCATTAAAGTATGGCAAGTTGGGGCCCACGCCATGGCCGTCACTGATCCACCGCAGAAAATGGTTGCGACTCCTGTTGCCAAATTATTATTATCAATTGCAACTGGTGGCGGAATATTGAAATCTCACATTACAG
This sequence comes from Holobus sp. GC000080, assembly GCA_030556065.1. NCBI lineage: Eukaryota > Metazoa > Arthropoda > Insecta > Coleoptera > Staphylinidae > Holobus > Holobus sp. GC000080. Next base: position 5,160 of record JASKGO010000906.1, read on the forward strand.
CAAGATTTCTTGCTACATCTAATGGTACATTTTAACGGTCATGCAATACGGAAAGTATTTGTTCCCAATGCTTACACACAATTCGCGGAGCGAATTAAGTTATTAATTTGATTACTAAGGAAGCAGAGCATTTTTTAGGCATTTCTTTCCTTTTATCATAAAAATTCGACTTAAAAGAAATTATGAAGAATAAACTGTCAACATGGTCATAAAAGTGACTTCAAAAGTGGAGCCAGTTTTCCCACATTTAGACTTCATTACGTTTCGACAAAACGTACGTATTGCTTATCGGATATGAGCTGACCTATAAAACGTACGATGAGACGTGGCGTGGAAACCGGCCTTTAGATAAAATATAGTTAACCTTCATCAATTGAAGACTCAAACAATATGTAGTTTTTCGGCTGTATGTCTTTCCGGTTCCTTTTGAATCTTACATAAACCGATGATTTATATTTGGGAAAATAGCTACTGATACCTGATTTATCCAACACTCTCCAATTATCATTATTAGCAGGAAATTCGGCAAACAATTTATCCACATAGTTATAGTTGGCACTGAAAATGTGTATTTACGAAATAAAACAATCAGACAAACTGTTAATTGTATGTAATTGATATTCGTATTGAATGGGCCATGGGTAATTGGTAGAACATAAGCTCAAAGGCAGCAATGTTACAATCTCTTTGTCGTGCTTCTAGTTGATTAGATTAAACGTGGAAGAATTAAATTCCGATTGGTAAAAGAAAGGGACCGCCTGGACTTCTTTACCAATCTAAACAGAAGCTGTGACTTCCTCCGTTTGTTAAAAAGGGTGTCCGGAGTATTTTTAGATAATTTTTAAATGAAAATAAATAATACAATGACCAAAAGCGGGGATAAATACAGCTCAGGATATAAGGCTATTCAGCTTAATGTCACTTTGTTTTTTTTTTCACATGGCGTCTGAGGAGCTAAAAACTGAGTTGACAGTTAAGATCGGAAGAGCAGCATTCAACATGCCAAAACTTGTGACGTACATTTTTTCAGCGCCTCAGACGCCTTTTTTTAGAGACGATTTTTTAGAGAAGTTGAATTGCCTTATTGGTTTTTAAAGTTATGTCATTTGTTTTCAATGGCCAAAGATAAGAAATCACAATGTTTACCAATCGTAATTTAGCCAATTCTGGTCACTTTCGGTAATAACGGAATAAATATTTGTTGACGAGTAAAAATAAAGTCGATTTAGTGAAAAAAAAAGTTTTCTACCATGTTTCCATTTTTACATCGCTCAATCCGGTTATTTTTGACAAAAACAAAAATTGTGCAAGTTCATTAAAAGATGTGAATAGTGTTTTAAGGATACCAATAAAGTGATTTTAATTATATAAATTAAGTTTGAAAGGTAAGCTTATTTCGCATCCGATGCCGAACCCAATTGATAAATCGCGTCCGTTGACAGTACATTTTTTTTAATTTTGAAAAATCACTGATTTTGAAGCATGGTCAAGTATTTAATGACTCTCAGTGGTATATAAAAGCCTTTACAGCTAAAGTAAATACTAATAATAATACCCTTCTCATTTTTAACGGTAATAAATTTTTTTTTTTTTGGTGAATTATAAACAGGATGTATGTTCTCACTTTTTATTATTTTAATTTACTTTTTAATAAAATGGTACAGGGTAACCGTCAAAATTCTCAAAAAAGGATCTCCAAAAGGAGTCAACCATTTTTTTAATTGTTCAAAGTGTACTTGGAAAATCCATAAAAACTAAATCTTCATTAGTTATCATTGTCAAGGCCAAAGTACCCCCATTGAGATTTGGTTTTCTTAAAATGGCTCAAAAATATTTATCATGGATTTTAGAACTACCAAATAGAACAATTTCGTAGGTCCTATTATGCCAAATCGGAATTTTCTAGTTGTTTTTAAAATATGTTTTTATTCAATACGATATTTCAATTCATAATTTTGTTCAAAAAATATTTTGATTTTACAATTAAAGCATCACGAAGCCCCCAAAAGTGAGGTTTGGTACCGCGTGGACAATTTCACAGAAGTAGCAATGTGGAAAACAAAAATTAATTAGCAAATTTTGCAATAGATATTTGATATTTTATATTGCTTAAAAGATTTGGGCTACCACTTGCAGGGAGGTTTTCGTTGTTCATTCAACAAACAATCGGAACAACTAGAAAACAACAGAACTCTGGGTGTTGGCGATTAGTTTCACGTTTGAAAGCTCGGAATATTCCGAAAAGAAAGTTTGCTTGGATTCAGACCGTGATTTTACATGAAAATCCCCCAATCCAAATTCGAATATCTGCTACTTACAAATTTAAGGTGAAATTATAAGCGAAGGATTTAATATTTTTCGCTTTAATTTTAAAGAAATCATCGTCACTGGTAAGTGCTGAAAATTGTTTCAAGGACCCTGAAAGAAAAAAATACTATAAAATATTATTTCAGGTAATGAAATCAAACATATTCATACAAAATGTCCTGCTTTCATCGCCCACTGCTTTGTTGCTGTTGGAATCCCGAAATTCGCACTCTGATTCTTCTGAACTATCCGAATCATAACATGTCTCACTTCCGTTATCATCATTCGAATTTAAATTGCCAGAATGCATTTCTTCAAAATGCCGATTGCCGTCTATTTGGTTATTAAAAAACATGTTGCAAATTTTACATCGGTAATACTAAAATACCAGGAGGTACAATTTACCGGAAGTTTATCTAATGATAATTAATTAATTACATAATATGGACCAGAAAAGGCAAAATAAATTTTTTTTTCGTGGATTAAATGTAATTTTCCCTATATTTGGTTCTTAATTAAACAAAAATAATAATAAATTAAGTAAAACTGCCATCGAATACCATTGTTTAATACTTCATCATTTAGGAATTTTAGATTACATAAATCGGAAAATATTGACGAAAGAAAAAATATTAAAACTACAATTGTCTGAAAATTTTATTTTTCAGCAGTAAATATGGAAAAACCAACGATATAAAGAATTTTTAAAATAAATCTTTAATTAATAAATAATAAGTCATTTGACGGAATTCATTATCATCTTGAGAGTCGCAAAAGAATTTTATTGCAGTGTGCTCTGTGTGATATTTATGATATCGAATATGTCACATTAACCGATTATAGGGAAAATTACAAAACTAATAAAAATATGTATCTACAAGACAATCATCAAGATCATTATAACCACGTTTGGGTGACACTTCACCTTTTTCATAATATGCACTGCGAAAATTCGAAGATACTAAAAATGGCGGTTCTTTTATTAAATTAATAATTAATCCATTTAACTCTGACTATCTGACTTTCGCTATGCTTGTTATGAATAATATTAATTATGGGTCTTGAAAAATTGCCGCTTGTGACTTTCGTCATTAAATACGAAATTGCTACTTTCATTAATCAATTTTCTTACCAAGGAAATTTTTTGCTGACATATTTTTATGTGATTTAAAGCTTCTTCCAATTCCGTAAAATTATATTCACAAGCAAAATGAAAGCATTTAGCACTTCCTTTAAGACGAATATCATTCGAAAGAAATTCTGTTATACTTTTGTTATTTAAGCCGCAACGTTCCATACCTCGTACCTAAAACAGTCAAAATTCATAAACTATGATTTATGGTTGGAGCTATAAAAATTTAATTTTCAATTAGTACTACTATGGTGAATAGTTTAAAAAATATGGTAACTTTACATTTTAATGATAATAAATTTAATAATATTAAATCGTGATAAAACAGTTAAGGATATATTAAACGAATTAGGATGGTTAAATGTACGGAATCTGGCTCGATTTCAAATTTTATTGAACATTCACAAAATAAAGTAAAATAACCTTACAAAATACTTTAAAAAGTTTTAAGGACTTTCATCGTTACAACACCGGACATAGGAGTGATTACTTCATTTTAATTGAAGAAGTTGACTTCAGACATAACCGGAATTGCTAACATCTCGAAAAAAATCAACTCGTCTCATGGATAACATGTTATGTTGCAAATTAGGGGTTTCATTTAATCAATGTCAAATAAACTAATCTAACAATAAATAAATTTTCCAAATTTCCCAGGAAATCTGACGACTGAGCAGTATTGAAAACTAAAATGATTAAAACTCCAAATTTATTAATGTTATTAGATTATAATAATTTGATACAAATAGGAATTTAAAATTGTCGATAAGAAATAATAAAAAAATAAAAATTTTAATTGTTATTTTTAACAAATGAATAGCCACGGAGAAGAACGATCAGTCCAAAAAATTTTTAGCCAAATTTAGCTAACCAAGGGAAGTGGTGGAATATTAAATTCAGTATTTAAGTGTTCAATCATTCAGGCAAGAACTCACATAGTCACCGATTTATAATAACAACAAGGAAACGATTTGAACTAACGGGCAGGAACGATCAGACTCCATGCGCTGATCGGAAAGAGAGATCAAATTCTAAATGGCTTTCCTTGGCTCTAATCTTAATCACGCCAGTAGTGTTTTTGCCAAAGAAGTCAAATTTGAAACTTGGACAGACATTTTTTTTATTTGTACTAAAGGCCGATTATTCGGTGCGTGGTTCCGAACCACTGGTTCGTTGAACCCAGAGCCACGCAATGTGCAATTGGGTAAGTTCGATCAGTTTTTGGTGCGTGGTCCGTACGAATCTAAACATTGACGGTTATATCAAACTAAACGAACCTCGATTTTGAAACGACCATAGTGTCGAAGCTCGAATCTTTAAAATTTATTAAAAAATCCACGAACCACGCACCATGTCCTGCTTGTAAACTCAATAATCCAGAGGTTGACTTGACCTGACTACACGCACCGTGTAGTAGAAATAGAGAGAAAGTGTCATATACCTACCCACCAATTATAGTTGTGAAATTTGAACAAATGAATCATCTACTACTGTTCGGGCCAACCCGACACAGCAGCAACACTAAATTGTGAACAATTTAGGAAACAATAAACCAGTGTCAATTAGTCGCTCAAACTATACGTATCGTTTTATTAATGTAAAAACCCAAGTCCTGATTCTCCAAGGAAGCAGAAAACCGGTGCCTTAAAGTGGGTTGGGCACAACACCCCCAACATATGGTCCTTCGAGCCGGATACTCTGCTACGCACCTTGGATAAGAAATACTTTTTTGTCTTAAAAAAAAAACCACGCCACGTTCCACACTCGCAATTCGCATTCGCATTGTCATCATTCGCCATTTTCATAGGCGCAACAAATCGATTCAATCATCCTTCGTTTGCCATCAATCTCAAGTCAAGAAGTATACAATCAATTAATCATGTCGACTGAAGAAGTTCAAGGGTCCGATCAGGATCTTCAGTTGTTAGAACAAATTGTCCGAGAACGTGGCACAATAAAGCAACGGGTAACCTTGTTTCTAAAATTTTTGCAAACCATTGATATCAATAATCTTAGTCAAAACTTTTTAATCAATGTCGAACGCCGTATTTTAGAAATTAAACCGCTTTACAAAGAATTTCACCAATTGCAACTTGCTTGCGTAACAAAAGAACCTTCCACTACAAAATCGTTTGATGCGGAAATAGAAAGGTTCGAAAATAAGTATTTTGATGCCGTCAGTTTCGCAGAACTAATCCTTCAGGGTAGTGCTGAGTCAAATTCTTGTTTAGAACACAATGACACGTTAAATAACTCAGAGCATAATTCATCAGAAGCTAATTTCCGGCGAAATGGTTCCGCTGCCTCAGTCGCAGCTCCTATGCCTTCGCGTTGAAATCATCACGATTTGTTTGATTTTAATTCGGTATCTTTACCCAAAGTTCAGTTGCCAACGTTTAACGGCGATATCAGTTCATGGCTCGAGTTCAGGGACTCCTATACATCGCTAATACATATGAACAATGCTTTGCCTGCCGTTACTAAATTTCATTATTTAAAATCGTCACTTATTGGTACTGCAGCGCTGACAATTAAGGGCATCGACGTTAGCTAGAGGACGTATTCTCATGCGTGGTCTGTTCTTCAAAAGATATATAATCATCCGAAATATTTAATTTATTTAATTCAAAACCATCTACAAAATCTATTTGCGATCTCGTCGTTTACCCGCGAATCCGCAGCGTCACTGAATTTTCTAGAATTTTGCCCCAACTGCGATTGCCGAAAAAAAAAATTGATATCTCTTTCCATTTTCCCATAACAAATGCCCTACGGTATAAAATGGACACCCGTATATCTCGAGCTACTATAACGTCATTATCAACAGAAGCCTCTATTGCTACTTTGTTACGTTTTCTTTCAAATTGCATTTATCTTGCGTTCTCGGAGAAAGAGTTCTGACTTACGAAGATTTTTCCACCTTACTCTACCAAATTGAAGCCGTAATAAATAGTCGACCGCTGACGCCCCTTTCAAGCGACCCTCTTATCACTTCTTGATTGGGAGACACGTATACGACTCTATAAATCCAGATCTAACGCACTTGTCTGATTCAAAGCTAAATAATTATAATCAATGGATCCAGTCAAAGCAACAACATTTTTGGAAGCGATGATCAAAAGAATATATCTATCAACAACAACAACGCACCAAATGGAAGAATGATGGCCAGGCTCGGAAAATACAATTCGGCGACTTCGTTCTGGTAGCTGAAGACAATATGCCGCCACTTCAGTGGAAATTGGGAAGAGTGAAAGTAGAAATCCATCACAGCGATATTGTACGGGTTGCGAGTGTGGAAACAACACAGAACCAATCAAGAGGGCAATATCAAAATTATGCTGCCTCCCCTTAGAAGAAGCGGAAGAATAAGGTTTCAATTGACACTACACCCGTTTTTACTATTATTCGTCGTTTCGTCTTTATTAAATACATTTAATCTTTGAATAAATAAAATCTAAGGCACCCATTCATGTATTTCGGATGCTTTAAACATGATCATTGCTTTTACGCCACTCTAACCACAGTTGATATGTATTAGTCTTTATTATACTGTTTATAGTTAATTTAATTTATATTTTATTGCATGTTCTTGACCCGTAATGATCCTCAAGAAGCATTTTTTAGTACGCCTAGTTTCTGTCCTTGAATTGGCCGAAGGAGAGCAAAACGACATAGAATACGCAGACGACCCACAAATTGATAGATCTGAAGAGGCCAAAACGATCAAAGTCCGGAAGTCTTTATGTTTTGAAATTAAAATTTCATATAAAGTGGAATAAATAATTTTTGTTGATTTGGAAATATTGCATAAATAATTTAGTACTACATAAAATTTTGTATACTTATTTTTACATTACATAAGCAACTCCAAACTGAAAATGTAATGGTGAAAATTTTTGTAAGAGGAACTATGATTGTTCTTCTCCGTGTCCCTTAAAATTATTTAAAATTCCTCAAAATATCATTTTGTAAATTTAGCAATTTTTATAATTTTTAGTACCATTGCCCCGCCATTTGGACAAAAATTAGTAATATTGGATCATTGTGATACGTTTCGATCATAGAAAAATGGAAATAAACATTTTTAAATTTTGAAAACATCCTTTTAAAGATATTATGATATATAATATATTTAATAAAAATGATACCAAAATTATCGTCATTTAAAGGGTTATTTATTATGAAATTAATAACGACTTCCGGTAAAACTGAAAGTGTCACAATTTTGAAAAAAGAAAACATCAACTCGTCTCATGGATAAAATGCAGGATATACTCATAAATGTATACATAATCGTCGTAAAATCGGTAAAAATTTTGGGGTGCTAAATTTCCTTTTGCCGATAAATCATTCTGCTGAATAACATTTGCGACAGGAAACATGCAATGACCTCCACACATTTCGATAGTAGATTACCGTGTCGTTTGTCGCTAGTGCGTTTGGTAACATCCTGGTTGGTTCGCATATCGAGGACTTGGTTGTGTTCCATGCCTGATATACGTGTTACTGCCTTCATGGCTGCACCGCGAAAGTGATACGTAACTACATAATAAGTGTTGGCGCCCGATGCCTTGGGCCAGGAGCATGCCACGTTTGAATTTTATACCGTTAAAGATCTCGGTTATGCTGTTATTTTTGGCTCTGATTTTTTGTGCCTACTTTGTTTTTGCGACACCCATATCGTCTGAGGGTCTGATGGTTTGGAATATACCCTATACAAGACTATTCGGTGGAGGTCTAGGAAAGCTGAACGCTATGACTGAATCCGATTCAAAACGTCGTTAGCGTTAAGGCTGTACGACACGATGCAGTTACTTGTTTCAAATCTTGTACAATATCTTGTACAAACAGAATTTGTATCGTGTTCGACAGTTGATACAAGATCTTGTACAAAAAAATGGAGAAGCATCATTTTCTTGTATCAAAACTGCGCAAAGAAAACACTCTGTGCGAATATATGCTTTGAGGTGTTTTGAGTTCCAACTGGTTTCACCCGATATGACTATATATATTAGGTAGACGTGAGACTTTGAAGTGGCAACCAATGAAAATGTTAGTTTTATCAAGTCTAGGCTGCATCGTGTAATACAAGAAACGAGTTTTTGATACAAGAAACTGTACAGTTTTGACTATATGAAATTTAATATAAGATTTGATACAAGAAACTGCATCGTGCCGTGCAGCCTTTAGACCACCCCGCTTCCTACTGGCAAATTCCTACAAAGCCTGAGCACCGAAAGTATACAGGTTTCCGTTTGGGCATTCGAGCTTATCAATCAACCAGTTTTGCCTTTCGGTCTAAACACAGCGGTCGGGCCGTTCATTCGATGAATACAGGGTGGCCATTTTCTCAACCCGTATATTACACGTTTACAGAACAACGAACTAAATGGAAAAACGATGCCGAAGCTCGAAAAATACAGAACAACGACTTAATTTTGAAGGCTGAAGACAACATCCCGCGTCTTTAATGTAAATTAGAAATAATGCAGGAAATTCATCGCGACAAAGAATACATAGTACGGGTTGTGAGTGTGGAATAATCATCAAGAGTAATCAAGAGGCCAATATCCAAGTTGTGCTGCCTCTCAATTGAAGAAGGGGAATTCAATTTTATTCGCTTCATTTTTTTTTGTCCTTTACAATTTATCTGTTTTTGGTAAAGAGAACTTTGTGACCCTTATCAGTTATGCGAGATACTGACAATAGATTCAGCTTCATTTCTGGAATGTGCAAAGCATCAGATATTGTTAAATCAGTAGCCTTACCGCATATGCTGGCCCTGAGCGTTGCTGTGCCTCTAGA
>JASKGO010000907.1:0-37197 GCA_030556065.1 Holobus sp. GC000080
ATATATATCGAAAAAATTTATTTTCAGACGTTTTCCAAGAAAAAAACTAAGAAAACCTTTAAAAATTAAAAAAACTCTAAGTAAGTCCCTTTTAATCCTTTTAAATCCCTTTAAATCGTATTCGTGGTATTCAACCGGAAGTATTAAAATGAATTCACTGCAAGTGCAACGAAAGCGAAAGTGTTAAATTCCATTGTGAGGACGCCACTTACCATTTCCTTTAAAAAACGCTTAATTAAAATAATTTCTATATAGATTGCTGCCTTTTTTGTACTCTACTTAATTAATTAACATTAATGATTACCTAAAAATTGAAAAACAGCCCATTTTTGCATTATTCTATGAGAAATTCAACTGACCTACATTTGAAATGAGAGCAAAAGTTATGACGGAGAAACTTTTAACTAAAAAAACAAATGCCAATAGAAATTAATGAATGTTAGTGACACTAGTACGAAAATAAGACATTTTTATTTATTTTTTGCGTTATTTAACTATTAGAAAGACCTTAAATCATACAAAAATTCATTAGAAGATTAACTTATGTTAAAATTTACCCTTTAAATACCCTAATATTACTTAATGATTTTGTTATAAATGTTTTAGAGCAGCCCCATTGAATGTTTTTACATGCCAGCGGTTGCAATGTTTGAAAGTAATTAATTTTTAACAAGTTAAAAAGTTAATAAATTAGTCATAGAGTCATACATTTGAAAGTTACATTAGTTACCAACAGCTAGAAACAAAAACCGTCAATGAGTGAAGCTAAAAATTCAAAAATTGTCAAAAATTGATTGACAGGAAAAGGTGATCTCAATAAATTCAAACAAAAATCAAATGAATGCGCCAAGAAATGCATCTCCTTCGGACGGGGGCGAAAAACTGATGATCTCATCTCCGAAGGCGCAAACGGAACTGCTTCTCCGCAACGCGATCCTAATGACCGAAATGGGCATCGACATGCGAGAACGCATCGCGCAAGGGGACAAGTACATTTGCTACTTGCGAACCATCGCTTTGCGAGCGGCAAAAAATATGCGCAACTTGCAGACGAACAGCAATCATTTCCTGGTGATGGCCCACAAGATCGTCTCGAATTGCATTGCGAGTCTCGATGCCCAAGAGAACTCCTACGCAACGAAGCTCGAATGCGAGAAACTGATGGCGGTCATCGAGCGCGAATTGAGCGACTTGTTAAGCGACCAAGACCTCACGGACTTCAACTCCGAACCAGCCGCCCCAGCCTTGAACTACGCGGAACGCATCAAATATTTGGAAACTAAACAGAAACTGGTGGAAAGTACCGCTTTCGTGCATCAGTCCGGCAGCGTGAGGAGCGTGAAAAGCGATGTGGATGAAAAGTATCCGGAAAATTGGTCACGCGATTCGCTCATCGATCTCAATAACGTGGTGAATTTGCCGCCGGTGCCCGAGGACATATTCACCTGTTTCCCCAACAAGCAACCGATTCGGACGTCCAGTCTGTCCAGTTTGAAGGGGATGCGCAAAGTCAAACTGTTTCTGCAGAGGGCCGCCAATAATTCCGATGACGAGGACAGCTCGGATTTGGATGATCACACCGATATAATTGTATTGATTTCCGGCAATTTTGCAATTCCGGCTTCGTTTGTTTGCTTGTTTGTTGCGTTTATTGATGCTATTTTATGTTTAAGGGTGATGCTGATGGTGCCGATAAATCCACTTCGGTTATAGCCAACAATAAAAAGTTGTGTAATATTACGGAAGAGACGCAGCTGGATTAAGGGAATTTCTCCTTTTGAGCTTATCTTATTTCCCTGCGTTGGATTCTGCTAGGTGTTATAATTTAATTTAGGATCTGAGGATAATTTTTTTTATTTATATCTCTAAAAATATATTTTTTGCAAATAAAAAAGCCAAATTAAATCAAAATAATTCTTTAAGTCAATCGATTCCAAATTAGGCCACCCAAGATTTATTTCTGGAGCTATAAAACATTGTTTTAAGCAATTGGGAAAACAATCAGATATTCTCAAAGCAATTCGCCTTGAAAAAACCTATTTTCTATAGCTATTTTTATAAAAAAATAAAGTTGCAAGATTTCACAAGCCATAAAAGCACAAAAGAAGTAAAACAATTTATAATTTGTTATAAATTAAAATTCTAGAGTGAAAATTAAGAAGTAGAAAAGTATAAATTACAAAATAAAAATTTGCAATAAGATTTAAGAACTTCTAGGCAACAAAAACAAGCAATCAAAAGAAAGTTTTAATATTTATTTCATGTAATGCAATAAATATTAATGATATAAATGTAGATATGCAAATCCAACACATTCAAAATGCTTACAAATGTTAAAACAAGATCGTAGATTTCAGAAATTAATTTCTCGTAGTTAATTTTATAATCTTTTTTTTTTAGCAAATTCCAATGGCTTTTACTATATTATTTATTCAGTTAATCATCCAACGAATCGTTAAAACTGATTTCAGCATTTTGGAAACTGCAAACATTGCTCCGGGGTCTCGTAGTGAAAAATACACTTCGCCACATGATTTTAAAAAGACACCAAATCAAATATAAAAACGGAAATGTAAACAAATGGCACTTCAAAATATAATAAGTAAATAAGGTTCCCACACTTAGAAAGTAAAGCAACTGGCGATTAGCCAAAGGCCGGAAACTTACTCTGGGAGGCAAATTATACATTTGCCTTTTGGAAACACCGGCCGACTTTTCGTATTTATAAATTTGTTTCGGTCCCTGAAGGAAGTTATGCGAAATGTTTCCGATAAATCCTGTATTGTGGTATAGATTACTAATTATTTCTCCATACTAGAACACCAAAAAAATATTTAAATATGAAAAAAAATTAATAAATAAAAATAATAATTACCTTATTGTTTAAATTTTGTGATAAAGTATAGAACAATCTTACTAAAAATGCAATTTCGTACGATTGAATAGGCATCAGATCAGGATCTCCTTCAAATTTAGCATTCTTCACGCGTTCGCGGACCCTATTTGGAGTCAAAATTTGACTGTTGAATCCGTTGCTCGATATACCGCTGCCGCTGTCTTCGCTGGCCGAAAAAGATTTCGCCCTCTCGGCAGTCACATCGAAATTATCAAACTAAAACAACGATAAATATAATATATAAGTAAATAATAAATAACTTTTTTTGAGCATTTCTTTTTTTTTGAGAAAAAATAAATAAATAAAAATTGTAAAATGAAATAAACTTACATTAGAAATATTGAAAATTTCAATTAAATTATCGGCGGAATGTTTCAGAAACACGGGCGCCTTGTGTCTATCCTGCACAGAAACTTCACCGATGTCTTCGCAGAAATTGAAATTCTGCATGATCGACGCCCAAAAGCTTAAATTCTTCTGCTGCCGTTCCTTGGTTTCCATCAAAAGACCGACTGCTTTCAGTTCACTTGATTTTACTAAATTTAACAATTCATAAACCTAAAAATAAATAATCAAATTTAAAAAATCATTACATTTATATAAAAAAGCATACCTCAGGAGTCCCGCCATTTAAAAACAAAGGTTTATAACTAAACTGCGAGCCCTCTAATTCGCGAATTTTCTGCCAAACAACATTTAAATATTTGCTGGACAAATTATCGATTGTCGAGTTGAAAATTGCCGAAGCATCAGCAAAAAGTTTCGAGCTGTCTAGATTTATTTGTGTAGAGGTAAACATCTGCGAAACATTGGCTTTGGTCGGAGACGAAGGCGGCAAAATTGACGAACAATTCAATGGATTAACGTGATGAATATTCGCTTCTAAAATCCACTCAATTGTTTTTAGCATAGGCACCAGGTTCGGCTGATTGAATACCTGAAATAACAGTTCATCAAAATCAAAATACAAGAACTATCTAGAAAAAAGTGGTGGGTGACATACTTTGGTAAGTCTGAATAACATTTGCGCATTTCTAGGACTCGCCAGGTCAATCCTTGAAAATCTGGGCAGTAAGTGCTGCAAAATTACAACGTAAACTAGAAAGTTTTCGGCTATGAATGGCATGTAGGATCCGTCTGCTTGTTTAGGATCAGTTTGATTGGGCAAAACTTGTGTTGAAGAACTTTTGTAAATTCCACCCCTGAAACAAATATCACATTTACCGCTTTAAGTTTTAAATTCAAACACAGCTATTAATAGCTGACAAATTATTACTTTTTATTTAATAAACTTTATAAAAAGTTTGAAATAATCTTTTTAAAGTTTTTAAATTAAATAAATCTCAATTATTAGTCTGAAAAAGTTAATTTTTTACCTTTGCGTATATAAATCATGGGAATATCTCCAAGGCTGAATGAAACTCAACCATAATTCCAAAACTAAACGGAAGGATTCGTCCAAAGGCCATCTGTAAAGCAAATTCTTCAAGAAGACGTACATCCTGCTTTGCATCATCGGCATCGTGTGCTTTCGCAATTCCCCCAAAGGACTCGTATCAATTGCAGCTGTTGAAGTGAACGCATGCAAATGTTTCACTGCTATCCTGACTATTCTTATGTAGTCTCCACTGGGCAATTCCGGATACTAAAAATTTATAAATAAATTTAAAAAATTACAAAACATCTGTTGAAAAATATGATCTTACGCTAGAATAAATGGAAGTATTAAGTACAGCAGTATCAAATTGGGTACAAACTTGATCATTGGTAAGCCAGAAATCGACAATGGCCATTAGAAGGGTTTCGCTTCGCCAGATTTCGTTCCTGGGATGTTTTTCCAAATGCTGATGCATTATTTTCACGTCTGCTATTTGCGGATCGCCGAAAATATTCGATTTTAGTAACGGACTGTGTCTATGAGGTCTACAAGACAGTATTTTTTAGAAGTTTTAAATTAATGCAATAAATAAATGATTTTTAAATCAATAAAAAATAAAATATTTAAAAAAATGATGAAAAAATATTACCTGTGAAAATTTTGAATAGTTTGCATTGGATTCTTACCATGGTAGAACCCAATTAATGGTAGAATAACATTATCAGTACCCACTGGGAAGAAATGCAGCAAATATTCCGCACACAAATTATAATAAGCAGAATTCCATTGGTCTTCACTGGAAACTCTCTGCTGGCACGGATTTATAAGATGGTAAGCAAAATGAAAGATGTAATAATCAAAAGGATCTGAAAAAAGAAATAGTTTTCAATCTAAAACAAAAAATAATAAATTAAAAAAAACAAAAACTTACTTAACAATAAAGAAACAGGTTGTCTACCATTAGGTAACATTGTGTACTGCACAATTTCATTGTAAAAAGGATGTACGTTAGAAGCATCCAACATTTGTCTAATTTTGAACTGGAAACAAAACAAAAAACATTTAAAAAAATCCAAAAAAATAATAATAATAAAGTAAAATTTCAAATATACTTACAGGCAAAAAAGCTAAACTGAAATCATATTTAACATTGGGATCCTGTAGCAAAATATAAATAAGTTTAAACAGAGCTCCTTGTGGCTTTAAGAAGCTCATAACATTTGTAAATTCACAATAGTGAATATCATTCAGTATGGATCTCAAACACCAGCTATAAGTGCCCTGCGGTCCAAAAATATGATCAACCAAAATCGGAAATATAGTTTGTAAATCTTGTTTCGTTGCTATATCGAATAAAACTGCTAAATCAGCACATCTTTGGTCCATTTTGTAATTGAGTACTCTGTTCATCCGAGACTGCAAAAGAAATTGTTTTTATTGCATTTATAAAAATTCTATTAGAGTTCTTACAAGGACGCTTTCATTGTCAAAGGCGGGCGGTGAAAGATTCATTTTTATTTTGTAATTTAGTAGATTTTTTTAATGTTTTAAAAGCACAATTAAATTTTCTTCGGCATAAAACATGTAAACAAGCCAAGCAAGCACTTCTAACCTATATTGCAGTTTAAGTTCCACATTGTCCTTGCGCAGTTGAACCGATTTGCGTCTCTGCGCAGGACCTTTAGACTGTTTTCTCGTGTTCGCCCTCTACCTATAGTAATTGGAAACTGTTCGGCAATTGTTTCAACTGCAGTGTGCACCCTAAAGTTTTATTTAATTAATTAGTGCTTTTAATTAGTTTAATTGCTAAGTGCTTTTGAAGAAACATGTTCCGAAGTGTTAATGGATTAAGGATTTATGGTACATGTAAGTTGACAACATTTTTTTTAAATATTAAATGCAATTTTAATAGTGTTTTTACACTTCACTTTTACCAAAAAACTCTTTGCACATTTAGTAATTGTTTAAAAGATATATTTATAAGATCCGTTATAACTAGTTCTTAACTAAGAAAATGTATTGCAAAACTTTTGTTGATTTTTAAAGCGAATTTTTCTGTTAATTGCCTTTTATTTAATCATATTGAGATTGCAGTTTGCAAGCAAAGTTTTCGTATCAAAAGAATCTTTAAAAATGTAAAAAGCTTTAAACTACATGAAAACTTTTATTAAGAAAAACAATCCTAGTGTTTTAATGAAATGAATTTAAAGTTTTTATGAAATCGTTGCTAAAAAACTAGACCGATAATACAGAAATCGATAAATTTCACTTAAGAATGAAGTTTACAATTTGAAATAGAAACTAAAGATTAAATAATGAAACAATTTTTACGAAATATCAACTTTTTGAAATTGTTTTCTTCAATTTGTAATCTATAGCGTGTTCGTTAATTCCTCACAAAACTTTTGGTCA
This sequence comes from Holobus sp. GC000080, assembly GCA_030556065.1. Classification (NCBI taxonomy): domain Eukaryota; kingdom Metazoa; phylum Arthropoda; class Insecta; order Coleoptera; family Staphylinidae; genus Holobus; species Holobus sp. GC000080. Next base: position 6,687 of record JASKGO010000907.1, read on the forward strand.
ACTTTTAGAAGTTTAAAAAGCCCTTTAATTACTTGATTTAACAAAACTCTGAAAAAGCAACCAAATGCTGTTTCTTCATTAACAAAACCCACTAAGGAATAACCAACTAACAAGTTACATGCACTGTAACATGTAAAACCATCGAATGATTTTTTTGAGCGCAAATACTTCGAATGCATTTGTATAATGGGGGGCAAAGCAGCAAACAAGCTGGTTTTATAATTAATTCGTTAAAAACAGGTTTTGTAGATTGAAAAATATAAATTGATAAATGTAGGTACATATGTATCTATACATAATATAATAAATGCATATCAAATTTTTCATATTCGCGCTTGAATAATAAATGAAAAGCGTAAAGCTAAAAAGCGCACCGTTAAAAGAGGGAAAAGTGACGCTGCAGCGCTATACTGCGAGTATAGTGACTCAAATCCATACCTAATTACTTTTATTAATAATAAAATGTAATGATGTAAGAGACAACAACACATATTATTCAATGCAAATGGAATAAGTGCACAATTGAGACTTATTTGAAAATACAATGGCGAGAGAGATGGCAGGAGCGCAATAGAAGAGGGTATTCATTGATAAATTCGGGTCAGAGCACTTTTATTGGAGACTGGAGAGCTGCAACTGCCTCTTTACTTCCACTCCTAAGCTGCACTTGCAGAGGAAACATCTCTGAAGTGATGCTGCTCATTTTAAGATTTCAAATCAGCCTCTTAATGTACTTTATATGCTCACTTCAACGCTCTTCTTCACTTTTGATGCGTTAGTTTAGTTTATACTTTTGAAGTTGATGGTTTTTGATTCTTAAAGAAGTTTTTGCTGGGGTTGTTGAGGTCTTTGCAGTGCGGAAATTTTATTTTAAGGTGCAATTATTTCAAAATTTAAAAGTAACTTAAGTTTGATTATTAAAAAAATATATATTAAAAATTATTACTGCTTTGCTGCCTTTAAAAAAAAAAAAAAAGTTCTTTCTTAAGTTGCCAAGATCTTTGGAATGCCGAAATTTTATTTTAAGAATTAATTATTTCAAAATATAAAAGAAAGTTAATTTGGATTATTATTTTCTTTTTAAATAATATAAATCTTACCTTTAAAAAATATTTCTACAACTTTTGCAATAGGAAAAAGTTCTGAAATAAAATGTAGAATAAAAAAAAAACAGGATAGAAAAGCCCTCAACTTTATTCCTTTTTGGTATTTCCTAAGATTTCAGATATTTATAATGCAACAATGTCCTGTTTTTAAGTTTTATTTCAAGAAGGAATTAAATTTAAAAATCTAAATTAATTATCATTACTTAAAATTAAAAAAAAACACCCTAAAAAATTATTTCTTCAATTTCTACGTTTGGAAAATGTTATAAAATAAAGTACAGGGAAAAGGCAGGATCCAGGACTCTCAGGATTCAGAGTAGGGATGCTGCGATCCCTTCTCATTCGCGAAAATCTCACCCTTCTGCAATGCTCTTGTTCATTGGCTGCGAACTGCGCCTATTCCAGGGGTTGACGCAGAAATTTATAGCTTGGAAAAACTAACAAAAAGTACCTAGAGACCTGAAACGTTAATTAGTAAATATAAGCAAGAGAGGTCGTTTAATTTTCACTCCACTTGCTTTTTTCTTGCTATACATTCTTTTTTTTTTTCTTATTATTATTTAACACAGTTACGTGCCGTGCAGCATTCGTGGTCAACACACATTATTACATTGCTGATTATTGCTAGGTACTGTAAGGCGACTCCGACTACTTGTGAATATACATTTACGGTTAAATGTGTGTAGTAAATAATGCCGACGATAATATGCAAATCACTTTTCATTTGGCGGTTGCACGCGCGTCGGAGACGTGAAAAAATATCGATTTTCGCCTCGTCTTAATTTTACGCCGCCACCGCTAGTTTGTTTTTACTGGGTTACAACCCCACAGGAAATAATGCTACAAATCTTTCCTCCCTTTATTCAATTCTATAAGGCTGCTGTTGTCGTTGCTGTTGTTGTTGTTGCTTTTTTTCTGTTACAACTTTCCCAGTTGTATAGTAGCAGCCACAGATTGTTTGGTCAATTATTAATATTGTATGTAATTTGTGCGTTTAGTGGGAGGAGGAGTAGATGAGCGGTAGTGGGTTGTAAGTATAGTATTTTTACTCTGTCCGATTTAATAATAGCTAATAGATAATTATACTAAACACAAAAGACGCCCCGGCCTTATTAGTACCTGACTGATGCAAGCATTTCTCGATATTTTTAGTGAATTTCGTAAAATGGAACTAAATTTACGAGCTCTACATAAGGTGTTTTGCAATTGACAACTATTTTTACTTTTCAAAAATGTCTACAAGCTTTGGCAAATCCTTTTAGTTAAAAAAAAATCAACTTTTTGGTAAATGGTATTTATTTTTAAGCGATTTAATTGTTTGTTTGCTTAATTAATTAGTTGCTTTATTATGAAATTCGATTTCGATTGCGAAAACAATTAAATAATTTATTCTTTATGATTAATTTTCTGTATTACGAAAAAAATATATTTTTATGTAACAAAATTTTATTTTTTTGCTTATTTTTTTATATTTAATAATAATATTATGTGCCGAAACAGTTAAAAATTGCATAAAAAAAATAATGAAATAAAAATTTTATTTGAATTTTTTAACTGTCTTTTTAATAATAATGTTAATATTTTAAAATTGTAATTTTAAGAATAAAAGAAAGCATTAAATTTTCAAAAAATAAATCAATTTATTTACTTGCTAACTAAATGTTTTAAATATTTAAAATTAGAGGTATTTGTAAAACATTTAGTCCTCTTATTTGCTCTTATTTTTTAAAAAGAAAAAAAAAAGAAGCAGAAAAAAAAGAAATACTATTTTTGGAATAATTTAAATTCTAATAAATCAAATTGTGTTCATTTGTATCACCGTTTTAATTGTTGTTCCATTGAAATCTAATGGTTTATTAATTGTCTTTACAAAAGCAAGTTTTTTTTTTATCTTAAAAATTTCCTTTTTAAACGAACATTAAAAAAAAGATAATTTTTGTCAAGAAACCGCTACAATTTTCGGGAACAATAGACAAACAACAAATTATAATAAAGAAATCCAAACAGTAATTGTCATAAATTTATGTATTTTAAAGTAATTACATTAAACTTCTTGAAATTAAGTAAATTACATAACACAACCAACACATTTCATTTGTAACATTAAACAATCTTAAAGAAAAAAAAATAACTGCTAAACTGCTGTCGTTTTTTCATCTTCTACATTTTTTTACTGTCTGTTGGAAATTAACACCAGCATTCGTCTTAAAAAAGAAATAGCTGCATTAGTTGAACATTATATTAGCAGCAAAACAAAAGCAGCAGAGTAAATAATAAAAATGCACGTAATTAAAACGAGAGGCGTTCCTAATCGCATCAAGAAGCATATTATTACGAAAGTGGAAAAAAGCGAGGTGCGAAGTTGTTGAAATAATCAGCAGCACAGATAGTGGTGGCACTATACAATCGTAATAATAATAATCGGCAGCGGTATAGAAGAAGAAGAAGAAGATAGCGCGTTTCTCTCGCTTCTAATTTTAAAACAATCCTATTATTAGAGGTAAAATAACTTCGGAGAGTCACTTTAGTTATAAGTTGAACTGAACCGACCCGAGAAAAAGCTCAAGCTTTGGGACACACACAGTAGGCACACACCGCGAACGCATTATACATTTTAAAGAAGTATTTTAAGCAGGCGTAAGATCCCTTTCTAATTAAAGCAATTGTTAATGAAGAGGTGCTCAAACGAACGAGAACACTTTCGGTCGTCATTTAATTAGGCGCGTGGCAAGCGAAGTTAAATTATGCTGTTTGCTTTAATTGGCGCGCTTCTTTTAAAAACCTTTATTTTTTTGTTAATTTTGTTTGTAAACTGAAAGAGAGAAAAACTGTGAGAGAAAAGTAGCCATTTAGTTTCTTGATAAAATTTGTTTTTGAATTTGTGACCTAAATTTAATGTGGTTATTTAGAAATTGATTAAAATTGCGGCTTAAACTTTAACCTCAAGATACCAGTTTCCAAAGAAACTTCTCTACTTTGGATTTCGATTTTTTTTTTTTAAATTTTAATTTTAAAGTATTGAGGAAATCTTTCTTTTATTTAATTTTTCGATTGGTCCTAAACATTTTGGAAACAAAAAGTTGTATTTATAAAAAATGTAAAATAAATTTTAATTCTTTATAAAAATTCTCTTTCTTTGAAGAAAAAATAATTTTGTTGTTATTAATAAATAAATTATGTATTTTAATTATAAAATTGAAATATATGAATTAATAAACTTAGATTTTCAATATTAATTTTTTCATTTTAAATCAATGGAAAAGCTTTCCTTTAAATTACCAACTGAAATTTCTTCAAAATTGACCTAAATACTTCATTTAGGAGGAAATTTTATATATTTTCGTATCTATTAAATTCAAAATTGATTAATTCTAAAAAAATACTGCTTAATCAGTTACTAAAACTTAATTAGAACCAAAAGAAAAACAAGAATAAATAAATAGAACGCGCTTAAAATTCTACCAAAAATTTCCCCCAAAAAAAGAAACTGAAGCCAACTTTCTCGAACATCCTGTACAATTAAGAAATATAAATGGACAAGATGTATATGCAAAGGTATTGACCAAAATAGAAAAAAAAAAGGTGAAAAAAGAGAAAGAAGCAGAAGGCACGCGAGTCGCTGAGTCGTTGGCCCGATTTCTAGCACATCGCGCGTCGCTCATTTCCAATCGGAGCCCATTTTCGAAATACCATTAATTTCAATGTCGACCTTTGCATAACACACACCGAAAACGAATGTTCCAACATTACCAACCATTAACATTTTCGCCAATCAATTTCCATTTACCTACATCCATACGAAACTAGCAAGTGACTGCTTTTCGGCGTTCAACTAGCGCGGCGAGCGTCGAAGCGTCGAAAATTCCTCAGCAGCGCGCTGAAAATTCCCATCGCCAACGTGTGGGCCGAAGAAAATTTATGCGACTGCAACATGTGCTGCTGCTGTTGCTGCTGCTGGTGCTGATGCTGATGCTGTCCTCTCTCTATATTTGTAAGCTGGCGTGTCTCGCCAACAGCAAAGAAATGCGCCCAAGTCACCATGTGTTTTGTCTGCCGTGGCTTTTCTTCGTTTAGGAAATCCAGCAAATCCAACGTCGTTTTTGGAGTTTCGGACGACATCTTTACCTGACAGTATTAGAAGTTACGAATTTGGGGAAATCTAATGCTGCCCGGTAAGATGTGAACAGCAACTCCGGCGACGTCGAAAATTCTCAACCGATGATGGTAATTAATAAGCGTGGCGCGGTAATTAGTAGGAACAGGTTGCCGGAGAGAGTGACCATCGCGAACGGAACGGCGGAATACACACGAAAAAAAACCAAAAAGGAAAAGAAAAAAGTGCGCGTTGACAAGTCGCACCACGATCCGGTGTGTGCTTCTTGCGTTTCGAAAAAGCGAAAAAGGCCAAGAGCAAGCGCCAGCCGGTGAAATTCCTCCTTGTCCATTCTAATAAATATTCAATACGGGTTTACTAGACCGAAAAATGCGGCTCATTACCGGCAGTTAACAACAGCCAAGCGCACTTTTCCATTCTTCGGAACGCACCACCAATCCACTCGTAAATTAATTGTAGCTTCCCGGTGGTGTTGACGAAGAAGAAGCAGAAGAAGAAGCAATTACGTGCGGAAAATGGGGAAGTCGGAAAGAAATTTGCGTGCGGCAGCAGTTCTAATGCCGCCGCGAGTGGCAGCAGCAAGTACAACAAGTTGCAATGCAAATACTATACTTACGTAATGCGTGGCGCAATTGGCGCTGTGCTCGGTGTGAAATTCAAATTTTGGGACGCCGCGCCCGAATTCGTGGGGGACGTGCGGCACACATGTACTTAAGTGGCAGTTGCCCACGCATCGACGACGTCACAATTTCGAAACGTGGATAGCGGACGAGCAGCAGAAGACAACCCTAATTTAAAGCGAATCGCTTTCCACGCTCGACTTTTCCCATTTCCAATTCTACTGTGCTTCGACTCGTTGCCTTTCCGGTTGACGATGGATGGTACCGATAGTTGGTGGTTTCGGGGAGCCACATGTGGAGGAGAGTGCGGCTGCGGCGGTGCACACGTAACTCGGCCAAATCGCTACTGGTGCTGCTTGTGCGGCTGCTGGAGGACCCGAAGTCTTTGCGGTTCGTGTTGGAGCGCAACGGAACGCGTCCACGATTCAACTGAAACTTATTTCTGATTGCTGCTGAGTCGTCATGGAGTTTGTCGTCGTAGACGAGCTTTGGTGTGGTGCGCGCATGCCTTCCATCCACACCGAACTCGCTCTTCTTCTTTTCCATACACATCCACGCATGTGAACACACACACACACATCTAAACGTATATAGATATAGATATATATGACGAAACGCACCCATGGACAATATTTTAATCAGCTTGAACACACTTATCTATACAGGGGTGCCCCGAAGATAAATATCTTTTTTTTTCCTTTTTGGTATGCGATTGTAATCGTGGGTCTCTTGAGGCGATGGGAATAGTTTCTTGGGACTTTTTGGCACTTTTTCAGAATTGTTTGCCAAAAATTTTGTTATGTTTGTTTCTATAATAAATGTTCTCTTGCATTCAGTTGTATTTGTTGGGTTTTCGTTAGCTTAAAAAGTTACTTAATTTTATTATACAATCTAATTTTTTTATATTGGTACGACAATTGCAAATGCTTAATAAATTGATTCATCAAGAATTTTAATATATTTTTTTTAGTTACTAATTAGCTTCATTGTAAATTATAAAGTGATAATAAATCAGTTGTTGCTTGGTTCTAATCAATTTTTAATTAATATACTCGTAAGCAATGTTATAAATTCCATAAGTAAAATTTGGGAATTTGTTTTTCAATTTTCAACGCTTTTTTGCAATTCAAAATGGTTTAAAATATTCCTTTAAAGTTTTTAATTTTTTAGTAGTATTAATTCTCTTTTCTGCATTTAATTTGATAAAAAAAAATTAAGTTCAAATCGAATTTTAATAACGTTTTGGAAATATGAATTCAAATATTGTGTCTTATTAATTTGTTACTCTAATTAAAAAACATGTATTAATGAATTCAAGTACATAAAAACAACTTTTACATAAACTGCATTGTAAAAAAAATACTGCAAGTCATTAATTGTTTGATTCTTGAGATAATTCCTTGGCATTTTTCAATTAAAAACTTTTTGTTTTTATATAATACTTCATTTATAGTTTTATTTTCCATAAATTTAAAATATGTATTCAATAATTGAATAATTATCGCCATAAATAGATATTCACAAATACTTTTGAATAAATTTCAAATTTAAAAGATATCCGAAAGAACTTTCTATAGCTTTTTTTTTCTATTGCTTTATTTGATATTTCCTTTTTATTATAGAACCAAAAAAAAACAAAGCTAGCAAAATTATTATTAGCGGATAACATAATTAATAAATTAAATAATAATAAAAAAAAAATGAAAATAAAAATAATATTTATTAATACTAAATGTTAAGTAATACCAATTTTTATTGCTTAATAAAATTACTGTTAATTCAATTGGAAAAATCTAAAGCTTAAAGAAAATTAACTTTTATTCTTTTTTTTTATGGAATTGCAAACTTGCTTTTAGTATTCCGTTTTTCTCTCTAAAAACTATAAAAATCAATAAAATAAAATCACCTGCATTAAAAAACAAAAGCAGTATAATTTTTAATTAAAATAATTATTACTACTGCCTATTATTTTAAAAGGTTTTCTGTGCTTTTTTATTTGAACTTTTTTCTAAAGAAAATATAAATAGCATTTTAAAGTAAATTTAACTATACTATATATCATTTTTTTCATATTACTAATTAAATTTTGCATTATAAATTTCAAAAAAATTGAAACAATTAAAACTATTTTGTCCATAATGAAATAAAAAGTGAAAACTTTCAAAAATTATAACGAATTCCATGAATTTTTTTGTGGTAAAAAACGAGCGTGAACCTTCAGTAACATATTTTGGGGGAGCTGTAAAAAAAGGAACCGAAAGAGAAAACATTACAAACAGTAAACTGAGTAAACGAATGTTTTAAAAGCACGCAGATTAAAACAGTGGCGGCGGGAAACGAAAGGCGAAATGTAATAATAATTCATAAAAGTAAATTCTTATTGATTTTAGTGGAGTTGTACCCTTTGGAGATTTTGCGTGCGCGAGCTTCGAAAGTAAAACTCCAAGAGTGTATGAATAATAATATATTTAGTTAATCTAGCCACGAAATCGCGCACATATTCGCCCCCATTTCCTCACGATTCGCTATTAAATTTACTAAAAAAATATTACCCCGTTCGAGGAACACTGCTCATATAGCAATTCCACCGGTAGCACCGCATTATACCCTAATGAGGGCTCATTCAAAACAATAAACATTCCCTTTATTTATACTAATAATAATAATAATAAGAATAATCATATTATGTGCGTGCGTTTTTGTTCGTTTGTTGAATAATTAAAAAATTCCATGAGCGCACAAAGTTTTCGTCTAGACTCCACGTTCTATACTCTTTGCTGGAAGCGACTGCTGCAATCGTTTCGATTTATAATTGAAAAAATAAAAACGAGCATAAAATTACGTGTTACGTTTAATGAAAATGGCAGACCTATGGCCGGTTTTACATATAATCAAGGTGTTGACCCTTTTGTATTTAAATAGATATTATTGTCGTCAGAATTTTTGTTTCAATGCGACTTTTGCAGCACTTTGAAATATTTTACGAGCCGTAGGAAACGCGCAGTAAAAGTGAAATGCCCATTAAATTTATACTGGCCGTTCGGTTCGGAAGATTAGAACCGTTTTTGGAAAAAGTGGACATAATATACTTAGATATCGATAGAAATCTGCTTTATACAGGGTCTTTAATCGCCTTTTTTTGGTGTTTTTTGGGAGTGAATTGAAACTTTTTTTTAATATTTTATGAAGCATTGTTTTGAAAGTAATATTTTCTTTTATAGTTGGTTTAATTTTTTTTAAAATAAAATACGTTTTGATTAAACTAATACTTTCTAAAAACGATTAATTATAATTTCATTAAGAATTTTTTATTATTCATTTTGCATTTTAAATTTCTTTCTGTTTGTTTTATGTAGATACTTTAGAAATTTGATTTTTGTAATTTAATTTAGGAAAAAAGTTAAATAAAGAAAAGTTTTCAATAGTCTTAGCAATAATAGATTATTTAATAGAAGACATTTTCTTTTTATAACACTTTTTCACTTAGATCTTGATTTTTTTTTATCAAGAGAAAATATTCAATTTACCAAAATCGTTTTAAAGTTTTGACAATTGAAATTTTTCAATTATATTTTTTCTAATTAAAAGGATTACTAATTTTATATATAAAAAAAGGTTATAGAATTTAAATTAGTGAAATTATATTTCCTTATAACTTTTTCATTATCATCTATTTCAAATGAGAATTTTTTTGTAATTATAGATGATATTAAATCAATATTACACATCTTTTTTGATAACAAATAAAAAAAAATAGTTTTACACTTCAATTCTGTTGTTTCTTTTTCTTTACGAAAATAAAAACAAAAAATTAAAATTTAATACATTACTTTTAATAAAACGTTAAAATAATTAAGCAAATTATAACCGAGAGCAGCTTTCATGCAAATCACAAATTAAAAACATTTTATAATTCTTCGAGGAACTGCGAAGCATTAGTCTAATTAAACTTTATTAAATAATTATATTATAACTATAACCAACTAAAGTCATTAAAAGCAATCATCAACCATAAAAAAAAAAACAATACTATAACATAAAACCCAAAATCCAACACTTTATTTATTTATTAAAATAAATTAGGAAAAACTAAGCACCCAGTACATTGAAAAAACCTGTCGCCAAGCAGTTTTCTCGCTTGACCAACTTAAAACAAGCGGACGATTCGATACCGGACTAATAACTGAAGAACAAAACGAAGTAAAAAAAGCAAACTATTCATACGATAAAGAAAGAAAAAAAAAAGTGATGTAAAAGTCGGATGATTAATCCGCGTCGTAATTAATGTCGGTGTACGGAACAGAATAGGGTAAAAAGAGGGTGTAGAGTGGAGGAAAGTGCCGCTCCTTCGTTTAATTTACCATCTATACTTACCTCTGGTAGCTCCAGCCATGGCTGAGGATCGATGCCATGCGTAGAGTCCTGGGGGTGAGAGGGTGTGGCAACAAACAGCGAAAATCGCCACCAAATGCCCATCTACGTTAATTAACTTAATAAGTGCACACTTGTTACGTAATGCGCTTTAATTAGCCATCGCATTTTCAATGTGTGTGTGCAATGTATCTGTACATATGTACAATAAATATATCTACATACAGTGAGAGTTTTTCAGCCTCCTCTCATCCTCATCGTCAGAAAGTCCGCGATAAAGACGCACATAGAGTTGACGATAAGGAGACGATAAAACGAGGCAGGAGAGCAAGAAAGAGGGACCCGAGGTTCCTGAGGTTATCGTTAATTTTCTCCAATGATAATATTTTTCCACGCATACTTTAAACCGTCTCTACACGGATTTTCTAGCTTCTTATAAATTTTATTATAATCGCTCTTTCTCTTTCTAATAATTCATACACGTATCGTATCGTAGTTGCGTGCGTGTATCGTCAAACACTCGAAAGATAAGAGCTTTATATGTGAGGAGTACAAACATGGGGACATTAAAAACTCGGTTACACTAATGATGATGTGTCTACTGTATTTTAAATCTCTTTAGCAAACACTCCGCTTCTATTTGCTTCGAATTCTGTACGTTTGTGTTGCCTATTGCCTGCATTGCCTATACCGTTTGCCATGGTTGGCAACCGCAAATTTTATCGGAAACCGCAAATTTTGTTTTGTTGATCGTTGCCTTTTCCGGAGAGGAAATTTCTCACTTTTAATGTCTTCCGTCTGATAAAATAATTAAATATAAAGTGTTGGTAAAGTCTACGAAAAATTTAGTAATTAAAAAATGTGTTTCTTAATATTTCAATAAATGCAAATATGAGCTTTTTCAGTTAAATTGTTTTTAAATAATAATTTTCAGTTGTTTATTCAAATTGACTGGTTTTATTATTGAATTAATATATTGGTTGAAAACGTTATGAAATTTTGGCTTTGAACTCAATATTTAAATTCTTTTTGAATCATTATTATTGTCATTATGTGAATTGCAAAATAATGCAAAGTATTATCACTAAAACAATAAGCTTCATATATTTCAATGGATAATAATTGAATGGATATTACGATATATTAGTTCAGAAATAGCATTTTCATGGAATTTCTATCGGTCGCTATTTAATGAAAATTACATTTCTTTGTTATTAATATTTTCTTTTTGAATTTAATTTTAAGGTTTTGTTTTAAATTAGCACTTTTTCTTAATAATTAGCAAAATATATCGCATATTTTCTCTTCTTTTATGTTTTATAGGACATTTTTTGTTAAAATAACAAAAAAGTTTTATTAAACGATTTTTTTAACAAATAATATAAATACAATTAAATATAAATGAATTGCTTAATTTCAATCAGTTTTTATTAATTTAATTAATGCTATAACAGAAATATCAAATCAATTTATTAAAAAAATAGTAATAAATAAAAAGAAGGAACAAGCTATAAACTCCCTTTAAAATAAAATTTAAAATTTCTTAAAATGTTTTAAGTTTGTAAGCAGAAACAGGAAGAAAGAGGGCTTCTATTTTGGTTGCTTATGCTAACATTTGAAAGGAACGTTGATATCGAAATAATGACCGAAAGATTGTGGATGTGACAACAAATTTATTTATACTAAAGTTGCGCTTAGAAATAACAAGAGTCAAGGTTCGTTTCGATAAAGTTTTCCTGATAAACTCTGTGGCCGAATTTTCCAACCGTTGCAGAGATTTTATGTAACCAACTGCAAAATATCTGCTTTTGAATAATATACAAAACACTTTGAAAGGCACAAAAATTGATTGAATGAAAAGACATTGAAATTAAGTGTGATTTCATTTTCATTTTAATTTCTAGTTTTTTTTTTAATTGATTATTCAAGTATTTATTTTTTAAATAGTAATTAAGAGAATAAATTCAATTGTTAATTGAACTATTAATAAGTTTAAGAAAAATAAATATTTTCAATGATTAATTCTCTTTAGATTTTTTTTCTGTTTTTTTTTTTTAATTGAATTGAAGTTTTTAATTTTAATATATTATTTATTTATTTATTTATTCATCTTTAAAAGCTACCGACCATAGGTCTTACTTTTAAAACGTTAATATTAAATTACAATTATTAATTAAAACATTAATTTAAATTGTTAAAAAAGTGAAATGAACTTTTAATAAGTTAAAAAGAGAATCAAGAAAGATTTTCAATTAATACTTTTTGCAGTTTTCAAAAATACTTTTTAGTTTTAATATATAAAAATAAGAGACAAATCAATTTTAAAATTAACATTAATAAATTCAAGAAAAAAATTATTATAATTTAAGAAAACCTTCTAAATTTCAAATTTTTTTTTCACTTTTATTCGTAACACATATAAGTTACTGATTACCCTGTTCATATAAAGCCATTTATTTAAAATATTTTCCCCCTGTATATTTTTATTTTATTATAAAACAAAAAAAGGTTTAAAACATTAAATAACTACTTTTACATTTTGCCAAAGATCATCGAATAAATGATCTGAAAAACTGAATAAATATGAAAATAGAAAAGGGAAATCTAGGGTAAAGTAATACGTATGAGAAGATCAAATTATAAATAGAAATCGTTATCAATATTGAAATAAATCACTACACATAATATGCAGCATACATAGACAGGCAGCAAGTACACACTCAAGGGTAGATAATGAATATGTTGAAAGGCGGACTGTTTAATCGTCAAAAGTAAGACCTTTACCCCCGAGCGCTAAATAAATTTACCCTATTGGGCACACAGAGATTAAAGAGCAGTACACAGACTGATTGGTCGGAAGGTTATCGCGCCGGGGTCGATATTTTGACCCAAACGACCCAAAAACAGGCAAAGAAACCAAATCGCTACTCTAAGGACTTTATAAGGACAAAGATCACAACAGAGTCCACGATATAATTAAACGGCCGACTCCATGTGCGCCTTTTTTCCTCTCCTTCTTCTTCCCTGCCTTTTCTTCCACCGCAGAAGCAACACAACAAATGAAAACATTTCTTATAACTTATTAGAATATAAATTATAAGCATAAGTAATAATTATTACAAGCTTATTAATTTTATTATTGTTTGCGGCATTACAATTAAATAATGAACAGTATCGTTTACTATTGGTTGGAATGAGAAGGAGGCTTCGACCATTCGACAGTCAATATCAAGTGGTCGTAGCCGTAACCGTTGAGGGTGGCGATCGCTTTGGCCGCATCGTTCCGGAACTTGAAGTGCACGAAAGCGAATCCCTTGCAAGCACCCGTAATCTTGTCCTTGGCCAAATAAAGCTTCTGCAACGGCCCGAACGGACGCACCAATTCTTCCAGGTCGCTCTCGGTAGTAGAGTCGCTTATGTTGCTGATACGAATTGCGCAAGCATCGTCGCGTCTCTGCATTCCGGAGCTTTCCGCGCGCTTCGGAGCTCCTTCGCGCAGACTTGGTGCAACATATACCGACGGTTTGAATGAGTCTGTAGTAGGTCTGACTGCTAAACAAACAAAAAATTGGTTTTTAATTGATTTTAAATGAGAAAATTCCAAATTGAGTCTATAAAATAATAAAATTTACCTCCTTTACTATCAAGTCCTTTGCTTCCTGCCAATACTGTGTCTTTCCAGGGACACTTGGAGGTCCAATGGTCCCCTTGGCAATTCCTGCACTTGACAACACTCTTGTCTCCCACAGCTTTCAGTTTTTCAATTCCACCCTCATCTTCTTGTCTTTCTTCCTCCTTGTTGCTAATGTACTGCACAAAGACATCTTCAGCAACAATGGTAGTGGCTGGATTGGGTCCAGGCTTATCATTAGCTGACTCTCCAAACTTGGCCCAAGTTTTCCGAGCTGCAATTGTCTTGGAGACAATGCATTTTTCAATTTTGTAAGTGCGCACAATTTTCACTTTCTTATCGTCGTCATTGAACTTGTAGTCGGTTACTATCTTTAAGCCGTTCTCACGAACCTAAGTTTATTGTTTATTAGCAAATTTTACAGGAAAATCTGTTGCAAAAAGCATTCCAAATGACTTACCTCTGTGGACGGTGGCAAAGTTCCGCCTTCAAGTTCCACTTCATCTGCCCAACTTGATTTTATGTCTTCGGCAACAGGCATAATTTTAATTTTAGTAGATTACTAGAAAATTAAAAAATTGTTTAATAATCTTCGAGTAGAATAATTTCTAACCTCAAAAGAGATCCAAAATGGCTGCTTCGGAAAACGTGGATAAGTGAAAGGCAACCACTTTTACATAGAATCAATAATGTTAAAAAATAGGGTGATCCTTCGCAAAGTTTTCAAATTTATAATATTAAGTAATTATTTTTTTATTGATGTAATGAATTTCTTTACATGTGATACATATTTAAATTGTTTTTACCTTAGATTTTACTTTTAAAAAATTATTCTTGATATACAGGCAACTAATATTACACCTTGCTTTTGACAAAAGTGACAGAATGCTTTTGTTTTGCACTGATTTTAAGCTTTTTAAGCGAAGCTTCCGTTACTAAGCCGAAAATAATGATTTTAATTGCAAATTACAGTGTTTAATCTGTGGGTGTATTAAAGACATCAATAAATAAGTGCTATTTTAAGTTTTTACATCATCAAAATGGAAACGCCAGCGAAAAAAGCCAAAACAGAGGGTAAGTCAGTTTTATAGCGAAAATCCTTGCAAATTACATATTTTATTGCAAAAATAATGTGTAGCTTTATTCTACGAATCTATAATTATAATTTTGATTACTTAAAAATGCAAGCGGAACGTGTTCTTAAGTAATGTTTTGCAAATCTCCCATTGTTTGTTGCTAATGGCAACACAAGGTCACACATAAGCTTCTCGCAAGGTCGTTGCCATAACCTCAAAATTGTTTCTTTACAAAACACGATGTTGCGAAGACAAGCACGTTTACGACGCGAATATTTATACCGAAAAACGGTAGAAGATCGCCAAAAAAGTATTCAAGACAAGAAACAACGAATAAAGAACAGCCTAGAAAGTAGTACAGCCATTCATGGCGACTTGCAAAAGAAAGCTTTGCATTATCAAAGCAAACTTGAGTGGGAAGATGCTGGTCCCCAAAAAGCAGTGGAAATAGGTAATGAATTCATTAAGAAAACATTAATTATAAATTTAAAGCTGTAAAATAAACAGGTGGCGAAAGTGGGGGAGCATTTGCCAATTCCCAGGATGATGAATACCGATATGCCGGAGTTGAAGATCCGAAAATTGTCATTACTACTTCAAGAGACCCCAGTTCCAGGCTAAAACAGTTTGTTAAAGAACTACGACTGGTTTTCCCAACGGCCCAAAGAATGAACAGAGGCAACTATGAAATCAAACAGTTAATTCAAGCCTGTAGGGCAAATGATGTCACTGATTTTATTGTTGTGCATGAACACAGAGGTGTTCCTGATAGTTTAGTAGTTTGCCATTTGCCTTATGGACCCACAGCATATTTTAATATGTCTGATGTTATAATGAGACATGATATACCTGATATGGGCCCCATGTCTGAGCAGTATCCACATTTAATTTTTCATAATTTTAAGACTCCCCTAGGTGATAGGGTGTCTTCTATTTTGAAATATTTATTCCCCGTGCCAAAGGAGGATTCTAAACGTGTGATTACCTTTGCTAATCATGATGATTATATTAGCTTTAGGCATCATACTTATAAAACAGTTGATAGGCAAGTGGAATTGTCTGAGGTTGGGCCCAGATTTCAATTGAGATTGTATGAAATTAAATTGGGAACTTTGGATACTGTCGATTCGGCTGATACTGAATGGGCTTTAAGACCTTATATGAATACTACTGTTAAAAGGAGGTTTTTAAGCGACGAAGATGGTTGGAAACAAGATGATTAAGTGATTGTTGAAGTATTTTTCTTTTTGTTTGAAATATTTTTAATGAAAATTCGCAAGTTACTTTGTATTTAAGTTTTTTGTAAGTTCTACAATTATTTTCTTTGGAAAATAATTATTAACATAATAAAAATTATGTAAAATGTGAAAGTTTTGAATAAATAAATAATAAGAATATATTTTATATAAGTTTATCAATTAATTTTTTAAATTGGTTTCCTTGTTCGTTTATAATATTTTTTAATGCTTCAAAACGAAGTTTTTAATTATTTTTAAATTATATTTTATAGTTATAGCACTTATAACTTGTAAAAATTACTTTATGATTAAAACTCTTGCAAGTCATTCATTTTTTCTTTTTAATTTATGAATAAACTAAACATTATACTTTTGCGTGTTTCATCGATATAAATTCAGTCAAGATTTACTGTTTTTGATGCAAAGAAGCGATAAATTATTTATTTTTTCATTAAAATTAAAAAATAAATCTCTTAGAAATGAATTTATTGTTCATATGCGCAATTTTAAATTAGAATTTTGACATTTCTCTTTTGCAAATGAACTTAAATGAGGAAAAAACTTGCTTTGCAGACTTCGAAGTGACGGGTGTCTCTAGAAGCGGAAGGATTCGCAAGAAATCCTCGAAACTGATGGATTTCGAATCGCCGGATGATATAGAAAGGAGCGCAAAACGCTCGAACGTCGTCGGATCACCAAGTCATAAGAAAATCAAATCAGCCGCTTCTCCGGATCATATAAATTTTGATTTCGGCGAGTCAAATTTAGTGATGGACGAAACTTTTAACATAGGGCAACAAGAAACTGTTTCCAGTTCTCCAAATAAAAAGGTACCTAAATTTATTTATTAAAAAAATGTTTCTCTTTTTGTTAGGGCCTAACAAAGCTTTATAACCATGGCAACTTTTAAACAATTTTAATTCAGCTTAACGTCATTATTTTTTCATTTCTGCTCTAACAATTTAATTAACAGCTTTGGTGAGATAATTTCATTTGTTAGATTTGGGTTTTCAAAAAAGTTTAAACTGCGGGTTATATTTTTTTAATTTAAATTTTCAACTGCCGCTTTGCTTATATCATTATTCGTTATTGTGTTGCTTCAACGCAGGGTGAAGATACATTGAAAGGCGAATTTGATTATCAGGATATGATAAACCAGGAGAGCGCTTCCGATTACGAAGCGGAGGCATACAGCGAACTGCAGGCGGCTTCCAGCGAGAGTTTGGATAGTTCGCAGAGCGAGTACGAGGAAGACGCGGCGAATAATACGGGATTTCGTAGAATCACTGATATCGAGCCGCAAACATCTTCGCAGAATAGTCTGTACATGACAGAGAAGAATCACAAGAAGCGGTTGGTTATCAAAGATGGAAAGATTATCAGTAAGCCTAATGCGAAGCCGACTACTCCGACGCGAAAAGACAAAGGTAGGATTTTTCTTTTGTATATCTTTTTGCTTCTTGTCTTTTGGACATTGCCTGCTGAAAAAGAAAGTTTTGCAGTTTTTAATTTCTTCTTTTGAGATTGACAATGTTTAATAGTATTAAAATTTAATATGAATAATGCATAAGTAAGTTGCTATAAACTTTCAAAACATTTTTCATAGCGCAGGGAAATTTTCTTTTCAAGAAAAACTGTTAAAGTAGTTAGATTTTTATAAGCAGCAAAACTGTATGTGATGAGAATGCACGCGAAATTGATGCTTTGAGGTGGCTTTTCCAGGAAAAAGTCGTCTTACAGCATACATGTTATGGTCGCGCGAGATGCGTGCGAATATTGTGCGCGAAAATCCCAACCTGGATTTCGCGCAAATATCTAAACGGCTCGGCGAGCTCTGGGCCCTCGTCACTTCTGGCGAAAAGGTAGCCTGGCAGCGTCGCGCCAAACGCTTCAATTCAAAACCGTTTGCAGAGCAAAAGAATGACATTGCGGGGAAAAGTGCGGGCGCGTCTAAATTTCTTAATCGCTCAGGTGGATCGGCGAAAAGTAGCGGTAAACAGCATCATCAGCAGCAGCAGCAAACGCCGACCGCCACCGAGGTCAATCTGGGCTCCTATCAACTCGGACTTCCGGTCATCGGTAATACGGTTTCGCCGCCCAGTCCGAAGAGCAAGGAATCGGCGCCGAAAAACACCGAAATCAAACCGATAGATGTGGCCGCCCATTTGAAATTGTTGGGCGAAAGTTTGACCATTATTGGTGAACGTCTCAAAGAACATGAAGTATGTTTGTTGATTTGTGTTTTTAAGTTTTGAATGTTGGAATAGGGTTTGGTATTTTTAGGGACAAATTGCTGTTTCGGGAAGCTTGTCTGTTCTGCTGGATTCGCTTCTGTGCGCTTTGGGACCGCTGCTGTGTTTGACTCAACAGGTGCCGGAGTTGCAGGAGAACTGTTGCACTCCTGAGAAACTCTCAAAGATTGTCGATAATGTGGCATTTATTATGCCCGGATTGTAAATTTAATCATTTCCTTAAAATTAGTAAAATTAGTATGTCGAATATTTAAACTAAAGTAATAAAAGTAATATCAGTAAAATACACTGTGAATACAGCATTTTCTTTATAGTATTTATTTCTTTAGTGCTAATTAGGGAATTTCCAGAAAAATGATATCTTTTTCTGAATATTTTTAATATTCAGTTGAAATAGATTAATTTTTTCGTTGTTTTTAGTTGTTATAAAATAACGAAATAAACAAAATTCTCCCTTAGTTTCTGATATTATTTATTATTTAGGCAATTCAAATTGTTATTAAGAAATGTCAAAAGACAAATTTAAAAATTAATAAAATGCTGTAATTTTAATAAAGTGTATTAAAAATGGGAACGCCTAGGCCTAGAATGGGCTTGCCCTTACCCAAATCGGGAGGTAGGTCAGGCCTTAGACCACCATCTACAGGTGCATCTGCTGCTCAAAATGTGCCTCCGGCCGGGTAATTTTTCATTACATTTGTCTTTTCTTTATTGCAAGGACATTTTCCAGGATACCTCAACGAAGTCTGCAGCCACCAGTTCAACGGTTTATTTATTTATTTTTAATTAATTTATTAATTTCTTTTAATGAAGC
Source organism: Holobus sp. GC000080 (assembly GCA_030556065.1). Taxonomy (NCBI): domain Eukaryota; kingdom Metazoa; phylum Arthropoda; class Insecta; order Coleoptera; family Staphylinidae; genus Holobus; species Holobus sp. GC000080. The sequence continues at coordinate 25,909 of JASKGO010000907.1, forward strand.
GCGGATTTTTTTTATTAATATAAAAAAGGAGCGGCCTACAACCCCCCCAAAGTGGTTATTCTACTACTTCGATCGCTTCACCCGGTTCTGTTGCTGCAGGATACGGACGTCCTGCTTCTGGTTTAAGAGCCCCTCAAGTTGCTTCGGGTGTAAGAAGCCCTCAAGTTGCTTCTGGTTTAAGAAGCCCTCAAGTTGCTTCTGGTTTAAGAGGCCCTCAAGGTGCTTCTGGTTTAAGAGGTCCTCAAGTTGCTTCTGCAGCAATGCGGTTAATTTTATTATTATTTTTTTAATTAATTTATTATTTTGATAAAATCAAAATGTAGTCAAGGTTTACAAGCCCCTTCGAATTATGGCCTTCCTAGTGCTCCTCGAGCTGGATCTTCCGGATATGGTCCTCCTAGGCCTCCCGAAGGTTTGAAATCTCCACAACCCCTTTCGCCAAGGTAGGTTTTTTTTTTTCACGAATTGCTTTGGTTTTTAATAAAAATGAAAATGTTAGGGTTTGCGTAGATTTATTTTTAAGAGTTTAAATTTAATTTTAAAAATCGTTGAATAGGCCGACTGCTTTAAAAAAACATGTTACTCAAGTTAATGTCGATGGTCAGCAAACAATAAGAACTAGTATAACAGCAGCAACGCCCTCTCGTCCTGCCGCTGGTCCTGTTCCCGGCCCTTCCACCGGAGTTGTTCCCAAGTAATACTGGCTTTTTATATAATTAAATCATTTTAAAATCGTAAAATTTATCACAAAAAAAAAAGAATATTATTGTTACTGGAAAATTTACGAAAAAATTTAAATAATTAGGATTCCAAGCACTACAACAACTTCCAAAAAAACGGAAAGAGTTGGAGATAAAGTTGTAACAAAGACCGCAACAACTAAAGTTGAAGAGGTGACTCCCGAGGGAAAGTATTTCTTTCCAATGCACCAAGGGCCCAGGACCAAAGAAGGTATTCTAAATTTACCAACAACAAAAAAAACTTTTCCTGAAAGTTATTAATTTATTCAGGAAGATTTCAGCGGTTTGGAAGTCCTTACGATTTACGCAGTCGCATGGATGAAAATCCTTTAAAAGCTGCTAGGCCAAATGTAATGATCCTTCCTGGACGCGACGACTTTCAGGACCATCGACGTATAGCAAAACTTCCCGCGTATAAAGACATCCAGTCTGGAATGATTGTTAGAGGCGGACCAGTCGAACAACCAATCTCTCACGATATATTTGAAGATCGATCATTTTTGGAGCAACGCGTAAATCAATTAATTTTCTCTTCGATAAAACAAATAAATCAATTGATTTAATATACAGTTAGATCCATCAATGATAGAGCCTGATTGGGATTCTGATGGTGATAATGAAATGGAGAATCAAATGGAGACGCAATTATTGGAATCTTTGGCTAAAAGTCCGGATAAAGCTTTTAAGGCTGTCGGTACCAGACAGGTGTTGACTACTCCGCCTGTTATAATGACCGATGAGGGACCTCAACCTGCTGAGACCCAAGTTATCACAACTGATATAGTTAAGAAGAGTCCGGGAAGACCGGAAATTGTTGGGCATCAGGTTGTCACTATCAAAGCGCATAGTCCTCAAGAAGCAACCAAAGATGAAGTTTTTGTGGAAAAAGTGGCTCCTGTTTCTCCAGCTAGGGTTTCGCCGCCGAAGCCTTCACCGGGTAGGGTTTCAACAGATAGGTTTTCACCGGATAGGGGTAGTCCTAAAGCAGAGAAAAGCGAGGTGGTTAAGGTGGTAACTTCGGTTATAACCGCTCCAGGAGTGTCGCAAACTTCAAAAACTGTTATTTATGAAAAAGTAATTCTTTCATTTTGTTTCTTTTGTTAATTTTCTTAGTTAATTTTCAAAGGTTTTTTGTTTCAAAAAAAATTACGTTAAATTTACCAGTAGACATTTTTTTATAGGACCAAGATGATGAATTCGAAGAAAAAATAAAAAGCCCTCCGAGACGTATGCCTAGCCCGAAAAAAGTAGCTCAGATAATTGCCGAAGAAACCAGAATGATAGAAGAAACCAAAAAACTCATGCCTCCTATATTGAAATCTTCAGAACCCGATGCTTATCCCATTCGAAAGCACGTCGACGATATGAATCTAAGCCCAAATGTTATATCGATTTTAGAACAAGTACAAATATTAATTACAAAAAAAAAACAAAAAAATTAAAAATACAAAAATATTTCAGAGCGTTTTGGCTGATGATATAGTACATGATGACCTAGATGAACCTTCACCGGAAATCATAGCAAACATGATGAACACCGAAGAACGCGGCTTGGATATGGGTTCAACCCCTACCAAAGTCTACAACTTTTTATTTAATGAAGCGCAACCTGAACATGTTGTGGAAGTATCATCAGCAGCCCATGCTCCTCTCCACGATGTGGTTGTGCCTAGCATTATGCCGGATACAGTGGCGGAAACTGCTAAAGACCCCGAACTGGCAAATATGAGCGTCCGCCATACCGATATTGAACAAGAAGATGTCCCCCCATGTGCGCAACCTGCTGAAAATGTTTATGTTGCCAATGTGGGCCCCGAGCCTGTGAAGTCAGTAAATTGTGCGCGCAAAGGGAAACGTAAAAAGAGGACGCCTTTGATTGCGGAAGAATTACCTCCTTGGGGCATCAAAGATGTGGCTCCTGTGGTGGATGTTGTAGGAGGGGAACCCCATTCGGTTACCAAGTCGCACATTGGTACCATTTACGAACCAGATCATTCTAATGTTGCGGAAGATGGAATCGATTATATTCTGGACACTGATGTTCCAACGCATCGGGTCAATGTTCAACTTAGGGGCTCGAAACCACCCTCTTGGTTCCCAGGATATTATCTTGTCTTGCCTACGGTGGCCAATAATATTGCTTTGGTGAAGTCGCCCAGTAGGGTTTTCGGAGCTGCTTGGAAAGCAACCCAGCCTGACATTTTCGCCGAAGACAGTATGATTGTCGGTTGAAATTGAAACTAAATTTTTGTTTCTTTTTCTAACTTTTTTTAATGCCAATAAATTAAAGTAAATGATTTTAATTTGCTTAAAAGTTATTAATTCTTTCTAAAATTTATTTATTACTATAACAGACAGGTACACTTGAAGTTATTGTCGATGGTCGCCATAAACCCTCATTAATTGTGTTGCTAATTGATATTTTAACATTTACTACAGGAAAGTAATCAACAAAAAGGCAGTCTTAAAAATATATTTCTTCTGGGTTTATAAGCCTTTATTATAGACAAACATTTCTGGAATTTTACCACCTGAGCCGGCTTGCTTTTGGATTTCCTCTTTAGCTTCAATTTCCAAATTGCTGTATTTGATTTCAGACTGTTGCTTGAAAATGGCACAAGCCATCGGTGTAGCAAACGTAAGAAAAGCGCCCACAAACAACAACTGCAGTGGTAGATTAGCATAAGGGTACCTTGCCAAAACACCTTTTCGCTCCAATCTGTCCATTATGATAGGGACCAACACTGAAAATTTTGTCATAAAAATTAAAAATAATTAAGAGTTTAGAAAAATTACTCATTCCGGGAGCAGCCATGGTGACTCTACTTAAGATAACAGCTTGGATGCCACTTTTAGCAGCTGCAGTGGAGTCCGTCCAGCGTTTGCCGGCTTCGTCGAAAATCGGTGTGCCATTGGAGATTTCCTGGTACCTCATGCAGGGAATGTTGATGCAATTAGCGGCCACGACGGCGGCAAAGGGAACGTAGCGGGCAGCAATGGGCGGCAATCTTTTCGCGAAACGGTTCAAGGATACGGCAGTGGTGACGGCACCCGTTGTGGCTGCCACATAAGACAACGCGATCTGGCTGCGTCACGTACATGGAAAACATACAAAAAATTACAAACCAGTAGGTGCATTAATAATGAGGCGCAAAACTAGTTTGCAATTCACGCGGCTCGTGCATTACGTAATGCCGAGCACAAGTTTCGGCTGCGGAATCTATTAGATAAACCCCAGGGCTGGGCGATAACCTTTCGAGCAAACAGAACTCACTTGGGCGATATCTCGGCGTCCCCGCTACGATTTGTGTAATTCACCAGGGCGTTGAAGCTCTGATTGAGCCACTGCCAGAAGATGATGGCGGTGTTGGTCTTGTAAAAGGTCATCATGGCACCTGTAATTAGCATGTTCATGGGCACCTGTGCCGACATCCTTCCGATTATGTTCATCTTCTCGCCGGTATCCGGATGGAATGCCGAATCGTAAATGTACTTTTGTCTCCATAGTTCTTCTTCCGTAATGGGCGTTTTTATTGATTTATTTCTATAACAAAATTGTTTTGATTTTCCCACTAAAAAAATTTAACAAGAAAAGATTTACCGGAATGAACTGACGACTTCTTTGGAATGATCAAGTGTAGCGGGGCTTAGGAAGAGATTCAGCGGATTGGTAACGGCGAAGAAGTGCAGCGCTCTGCCCCAGTAAGTATTCTGATCATACATCGGCTTATTGATGTCAACATGTTGAATCTTCTGGTACCAGTCGCGATCCGGAGTATCAGACATTATTCGCACTTATGAAAGTAGTAGCCACTGACTGACCACTGGTGGAACCCAACAGTAAATAAGCTGCAAAACCAATAATAATAATAATCGGTGATAATTTTAACGTTAAACATACATGCGACACATTTATCGGATACCCAGAGCGATACTATCGGCTGCTAATTGCTAATTAGTGCGTATTTAGCATACTTTTTAGCGACTCTTCAAAAAGGTTCACGTGCTCTCTTAACGCAGCCACCGAAAATCGATTAAACCTTTATCAAAAGTTTGCAAAGTGCGCCGACTCGATGTGGGCACCTTCAGTCGATATAATCGCAGATTTCGCCATTTAAAGCAAATAAATAAACAACCAGCAGCAAACATTGGAATTTATTGCTCGTAAACCGTCGTTTACGATTGTTTAAAAACTTTGCAAACATTTAAATTTCGTAGAAAAATTTAATTAACTAGTGAGAGCGTCAGATGCCGCTGCCTATCTGTTTTTTAAAGACCTTTAAAGATGGCCGATCAGCTGATTTCTGACAGTTGAAGCACGCTGTGTTTATAAAATGTTTGTACCTTCTTAATTAGTTGTTAATTAGATAAAATCAGCGGTTTATTTGCCGGTAATTAAGTGTTAGTATTCAGCAATAAGCCGATGATGTTTTCTTCTGTTTTCCCTAGTGGAAAACGTTGATAATTTTGTGCCTGTGTTTACATAAGCTTGGAAAAAGTGAATGCTGTCAGGTGTTACTAATTAAATTAGTTAATCAGCGGTGGAAACTCAGGTGGAAAGCGAAATGTAAGTAAGCTTTTCTCGTTATCGATAGCACGTTCCTTGTATTTGCGGTTTTCGATTTGAATTTTTACGAAACTTTCCTCCATTTCCTTTAACGGTCGTTACGTTCGATTAATTATTGAACAGCAATCTGCATTTTCGTGCACGTCGCATGGAAAATTCATATGCATAAAGCACGCACGCAAACTCTGCGGAATATATGTTAAGTGTGTGTGTGTGTGTGTGTGTAATGAGACTTGATTTGCCTTTAAAAATAGTTCTCCGGTGTGTTTATAATCGATACATAATTATCGAGGCATAGAGTTTTTGTGTGCGTGGAAGCGAAGGTGGCGAACGCTAAATATTTACGCGCTGTGCAGAGGAGGAAACAGGAAAAGCGAAAGAGATTCGCGTGAAATCGCTACTGTTGCTGCTGTTGATAAATTAGGAGAAATGCGTAAGTAAATATTTGTCAATGAGTTTTCCGTGTTTTTGTGTATTTGTGCAATGTGTATATTTAGTGCGATTTTATTTTATTTTTCCTTCGCGCTCGCTCCTCTGAAAAAACAGCAGGCGGAAGTAGCAAAAATAAATATATCCACATTTATGCAGGGCTCTTGCGGTGTGGAAAACCAGAGAAAACCTCTCTCTGTGTGGATGTATGAGTGAGTGTGTGCGTGCGTGCGTGCGTTTTTATTAAATTTTCGCTTTATTTCTCTTTTTAAAAATAGAAACCGCTGTTGGCCGTCCTCAAATGTGACGGCAATACTTACAATAAATTTCGAATAAATTTTCCTCTTCAATTGCGTAGACGTTTTATAAATGAACCGGATAATTCGTTAGGTGAACTTTTTTAAACTTTTCATTTCGAATCATTCATATTTTTTTTTATTTGGCTTTAATTTATTTTGAATTTTTCATCTTTGTTTATGCCTTTTTCTTCTTGTAATTTTTTAGGATTTAATTTTTTATTATTTTTTATCTTTACTTATTATATTTTTTCTTTACTTGTTTTATTATGCTTTTCAGGATTTTTAATTTTAATTTTTGTGTTTGTGGGATGTGCTTAGATATATTTTTTTATTCTAACAATTAATTAAATTTATTTTTAAGTTTGTCTTAAGTTTTGGTTCTAATTTTTATTTATTTTTGGTTTGTAATTGCTTTCTTTGGTTTTTTAAAGTCCATTTGATTTTCTCTCTCTCTTTCCCTTTAAGCAATTATTAAAAAAAATATAATTAATTTTTGCTTTTATTTAAAAAATCAAGTTTTTTTATAGGAAAAATTGTAAGAAACGTTACTTTAAAATATATATTAACAAGAGATTTATCGTTTTGTTATGGTTATTGCTTATTAATATAAAAGCCATTAGTTAATTCATTTAATTGCAATAATTAAGAGAGCTTTTTATTAGTTTTTGCCCTAGTTTCACACCATTAAATGCTCTAAAGTGATTCTTAAATATTTTTAAAATTTGATATGCTTAAAGTTTATGCCACAAACAATGCTGGCTGGGCTGTTGGCACAATTAAAGAGTAATTATTTTCAGAACTCTTCAAATTAAAGTGTTTACATTTCTTGTTCCTTAGTAAAAATTTCATAGCATTTTTTATATTTAAAAAGCACTAGTCGGTACGAAGAAATTGCATATTGCAATTTCAGCCGATGTAAGTCCAAAGCCTGTATTAAAATTAATGCGATATTTTGTCTGTCATTTTGGAGTCTCTTTTGGGCGCTTCGCGCCCCTTCCTTATGGTATCCGTGGCTTTGGCGTCTCATTTGGGCGCTTCGCGCCCATTTCTTATGGTTTCCGTTGCTTTGGCGTCTCATTTANCGCGCCCCTTTTCCTTATGGTATCCGTGGCTTTGGCGTCTCATTTGGGCGCTTCGCGCCCCTTCCATATAGTATCCGTGGCTTTTGCGTCTCATTTAGGCGCTTCGCGCCCATTTCTTTTGGTAACCGTGACTTTGGAGTCTCATTTGGGTGCTTCGCGCCTCTTTATGATACGCAGTTTTATAAAATGAAACCGATTGTCAATCACTATTAAATCTTAATTCCCTCGTAACTGGAACATATTTGGAAAAACTTATATACTTTTAAGGCTGGTTTGTAATGGATGTTACTGTTAACTTAGGCTGTTACCGTAAAAATTCGACTATGTTGTTTTAATGGAAACGTTCACAATGTCGCTCCGCTCAATTTTCCTTACATCAAGCTTATTCCGGTGACTTGAAATTGGTTTTATTTCTATTTTACGGAATAAGTTAACAGATTGCCTCAAACGCATGATCGAAGTTGCTTCTTGCAAGGGGATTTAATCTCAACATTGAGACATTTTCCAATCTTCAGTCACTCATAGAATTTTAAAGTGGGAAATGTGGAAATGATATCAAATACCGTCTACACTTTGACTTTTCTATTGTGAACCAGTGGAAAGTTTTAAAATCAAACAGCATACATCCACCGGAATAGGTCAACATCCTAAGTTAACTGTAACATCCATTATAAACCAGCCATGACTTATGCTGAGGCAGAACATTTTTTCACAGAGTTGTTGAATAAATAGGTGACCATCATAACCTGACAAATTGTGATAAAATACAGGAACGAAATGAACTAATTAATAGTTTGGATTGCAATTACTATGGGCTACATTGCGAATTTTACCGGTCAAATCCATCACATTGACATCGTTATCATTTAATTGTTTTTGGGTCATAAGTCAATTTTTTCAAATGGCACCACTATGGGCCACCTGGACTTTTTTGTAGTACTTTTTTCAACGAATCGAATGATACCCTATTTGTCATATATTCAACAATGTTAAATAATGATTGTTGACGAAATAGGGTTTTCTTTTAATTTTTTAAGCACGACTTGTAGTTTTCATAAGAAATTTAAATTTTGCTTTTGACTATAGACCTTTTTAAATCCTTTGACATTTTAATAATTTTATTGCTTTCTAACCGTAGTGCATACTATTCTCGCCTTTAAATTTTTCCAATACGGCTTTATTCCGTTGAATTTTTTGAAATTGATTGTCGACCGGAAAATTTGAGGTGTCTAAATGAGGGGAATATTGAACATAATTTTAGTTTTATTTATTTGAACGGCTATCAAGTAAGCCCAACTGTACCTAATCGTTTACCTACATTACCTTATTGGTTGATTAGTTTTACACCCACACGTTTACCAACATTTTCTATAGTTTTTCCTTAGAAGGAATAATTCAACAATTTATAAAAATATTTCAAATGCGTTCGATGCTTCTTGTCTCATTTTAGCATTAAATTAAATATATGGTTTTAGCCATGGATTTTGATTAAATTTCAAAATTCAATTCATTTTTATTAATTTCAAACTTTGATGCAAAGCTTGTTGAAGACTTCTCTAGTGAGTGACATACATTTATTTTGCCGGCAAGGGTTGCCATTAACTTTTTTTATTGGACCCATATGCGGTACGTGTTTCTGGAAGAAATGGTAAGTTATTGTGTGAGTCGTGTAATTATTTCGGGTAAGAAACATCGAACAAAGAATGATCATCACTGCTCATCTATCCAAATCCCTCACCTGGAAGATTTTGAGATATGGTTCAACCATACAAAGTATTCGCATCCCATTAAGCCAAGTAAGTCGAAGGTATTGAGTTGTAACGGTCGCTATGGAAAATTCCGTCAGCAGTGCGGAAATTCTGAATTATATCGGCTATTAGTAACACGTCGGTTTTTAAATATTAATTTAAATAGTCAAGTAATGTTTTACATTTAAATTCACATCCATTTAAATTGTAATGAAATTGAGAAATATGGGGCATAGATGTAAGTTTGAATTTTTCTGTACTGTCAAAAAACGTCGTGGGGGAAAACACCTTTACGAGTCATTAAATTTTTTTGTGCAGAATTGGGGAAATAGCGTTAAACACTTGGAAAAGTATTTAAATTGCCAGCCAATTGGTCAATAGAAAATGGATGAAACTTTCAGGAGTCTAGACACGCAGCTTTATATAATGAAACCGATTATCAATCACCATTATTTCTTAATTCACTCGTAATTGGAACATATTTGGGAAAACTTACATACTTTTTCTTATGCTGAGGCAGAGCATCATTTTTTTTATATTTATTTTCACCGAGTTGTTGAATAAATTGGTAACTATCATAGTCTGACAAATTGTTAAAATAAAATACAGGAACGAAATGAACTAATTAATACTTTAGATTGCGATAACTTTGGGCTGCATCGCGAATTTGACATTATTTTCCTCTGATTTATATTAAATGAATGTAAATTTATTAATATTCTTATTCTTATTGAAAAACAAAAAATAAAGATAATTCAAATGAAAATGGTACAAAATGAAAAAAAAAACTTATTTTTTGGTCTTTCTTCAGTTTTTTTTAGGGCGATGTACGAAAAAAAAAAATTATGTGTATTCTTATTTGAAAATATCTGTCTTATTTTTGTTTGTTTTTAACATGGTGTGATCGGTTATTAAATCCAATTTATTATTAGTATATTTAAGCTTAGCATCCCAACTTATGCTGGGTGTTGTATGATAATGTGCCGGATCAAGACCATATGGCTGATGGCAAGTGTTGCGGAAATTCTGAATGATATCGGTAATGTTTGACCATTAAATTCATTCCACATATTTTGAGCGTGGTCATACTCGGTCTGGCTTATGTTACATTAATAAATTTGTGAAATATGGGGCGAAGATGAAAGTTTTAATTTTTCTGTATTGTCGAAAAACGGTTAGGGGAAAACACCTTTTCGCGGCATTAAATTTCTTTGTGCAGAATTGGGGAAATAGCGTTGAAAATTCGGAAAAGTATTTAAATTGGTAGAAAATTTCTCAATAAATGGTGGAAGAAATTTTAAAGAGTCTAGAAATGGAAGCATTATAAAATGACGACGATTTTCACCATTATTTCTTAATTCACTCGTAACATATTTGGAAAAGCTTATATACTTTTCTATTTTCTGAGGCAGAACATCAATTTTTTTAACCGTTTCCACAGAATTGTTGAATAAATAGGTGACTATCACAACCTGACAAATTGTGAAAAAATACAGGAACGAAATGAACTAATTTATAGTTTAGATTGCAGTTGCTGTGGACTGCATAGCGAAATTCACCAGCCAAATGGCAGTGATCCATCACTGCTCTTTTCAATTACTTTGACGCGACACAAAGCGAGACTAATTTTTAATTGAAACAAAATGGTTAGATTCTTCTAAATATAAAATATTGACATGGTGTTCTTTTACTATTTTGGAATAGTATAATGATCCGATTATAATATTTTTACCTATTCCTCTATCATATTCCGTTCCATAAATATTAAGACTAATGTGTGATTATTGCACTCCAACTTTGGAACATCATGAACTTTGAAGGAAAGAGGTATGTCCTTTAAATTTATAACCGCTGTATAATGCGGATACGATGTTGTTCTGTCTCAATTAGATGTAGTTGGATGTATAGCGGCAACAAAGCACCAAGCTACGCAAGCTTCATCATTATTTTCAATATAAATGCATGCCTTGGTTACAGAAATGTCTGCAGGCAAAGATGTATGAAGACCTCGAATAGGTTTGAATTCGTTTACGTTGAATTCCATGTGTGAAATCGATGAAAACGTCCATCCAGTGTCTCGCTCTTGGTATTTCTCCATTTTTTTACGAATCTGTACACTAAAACGGTTAAATGTCGCATCTATGTCGTCTGAATATTGCGATATAGTTTCAAACTTGGTATTAAACGATTTTAGCGAAATTCCTTCATCACCATCATTGCCACTCTTATTAAAATTTTCAAAAAGCACAAAGTTCACCTTATTGTTATGATATACTTCTAGTCTATACTTGTCGAGTGCTTTACGCTTAAGGTGCAAGGTTTTGCAGCAAAAACTTTGATACATCGAAATTTGAAGAAATATTGGACCGATTTTAATGATTGAACTATTAAAATAAAGCTAAACTTATTGCGCGAGGAACGCCT
>JASKGO010000910.1:0-11365 GCA_030556065.1 Holobus sp. GC000080
CTATGGCTGTGTTCAACTGTTTTTGACAGTTTCAAGGGCAGACTAGCGTCTATATATATAGCCTAGAATTTAAGCTTCATAAGTTGCCTAGTTTAGAAATTAGCAGGGGGGGGGGTGCTACTTAAATGATCGCACTGTATGTGCATTTACCCAAAATGCGTTTGATGCATTTGACCGCAATATAGGCTTGGAAAACGCCGGCGAACACCCCGTACCATAAGGACCATAAGTTATTGAGATGTAAACTGGCGCACCTTGCCTTCCTCTTCCTGCACTTTGCTGCACTCTCTTCTTTGGGCTTCTTCATTTTGTCTTCGTAGTCCACGATTACGCTTCCCGTTGTTTGCATTATTACTTGCAGTTGCCAATACTACATTTTCCTGGTTTCATTCTAACCTGAAAAGGTAGATTTTCTATTTAGAATCCTTTGAGTTATTAGCCTTAATATTCTTCAAAGAGATTTGCTTTGTAAAGAAAATTAGTCGGCGGCGCATATACTGAATACATAAATAGATGCGGTGTTCTGTGGTCTCAAATAAAACATAGAATTTTTATTGTGAATAATAAGCTTTTTGGATTTATAATTCTAGAAAAATAGAGTTACATCCAATTTTTGGTAGCCTTCGATTAAACAAAACGTTTTTTTGTCTGTAAAAGCAAATTATTGCAGTATTTTTTAGATAGGGATCACACATAGAACTATTTTTCTCTTTTTCTAATGCATTTATTATCAAATCCACACTTATTTAAAATAGTTTCAGCACTTGGCCACTTTCGGTAACACCGGAAGTAGATGTCACCTTTGAAACTCTCCAATTTTCATTTCTAATGTCGATAACTTTATTAAATTAAGAAAGTTTCTGTAGAAAATATTTTTCTGCTACGTCTTAATCATTTCTCCTTTATTGTTAACGGTTATTTTTTTCTTTGTTTTTTTTTTCAAATATAATATGGCCGACAATTTTTATTTAATTGTGCTAATTGTACAGGGTTTTTGAGAAAAACATCTCAGGTAATATAATAACATTTGAAAACGGAATTAATTTCCCATTTTTATTTTAAATGGAAAGCCTTTTTTGTTTAAGGTGTCGATATTTTAGCTCCAAAAAATGAAAATAAAATCCATTAGGAGTATATTGCTATGTTATTATTTTTTTCTAAACAATTATGGAATAAACAAAACAAAAATGAAAACTAATTCCAGTCTATTGGAAGTGCTGAACAAAAATTATAAAATAATAATAAATTTGTTAATTGCGGTCATCTCAATGAACAACATAATAATTTTGTCCACTAAATGAATTAATATTTTCTGACCGGCCAAACAAATGCGTCATGAATATTTAATTTAAGCGCCAATTTGCATAATCTGATTAGCATAGATGCTCAGTTGGGTGCTTCATTAGTGCGTCAATCAATTATTAATGAACGATGATAATGATATTTTAAATTGGCTGCCGAAACGTGCCAATAATGCTTTCTTATATTGGTGCAGGGTAATTGCTTTCGGTATTGTATATTTTAAATGTAATAATAATACACGATGCGCGATTTACGATGCTCTTTATTTTATGGAAACATTTCCTATAATGATGTAGCTACTGATGTTGAACCCTATTTGCATGTACGATATATAAAAATATTGAGTAAATGTACTGTATAAAGTAGTGAACTCTGAACAGTACAAGATAATTGGATATTTTAATGTGGACGGTTTTATAAAGGTTTTATGTGCAACCCGTGGCAATAATTAAAGTTTTGTGATTTATTTTATTTGTTTCCATTGCATAAAATATGAAGCTAGATATTTTATGTTTTAATGAAAAATGGAAATATACGTACACAGGATTTTATTTATTTTTTAATATTTTTAGAGTAATATTTTCTTATTTAGCAATTGAAAGGCATAGCAGATAATTTACGAGTATATTACATCTTTTGTTATTGAAGATATGTCTAGTAATAAAAGAGAAGTTTTTTAAAGAGCTTTTTATTATTTTAGAGTGACTATTCTTGCAAATGATAAAAAATAATGGAGCAAGTAAAAATTTATTTTGAATTTTGTAGATATACGAAGACAAAAAAAATAGTGAAAAATCGATTATTTTATCAACAGTAGTGCTGAGCTTTGTCAAACCACCTCCGCAGCAGGCATTATAAAGTGCAAAAGTAATCAACTCAATTATACACACATAATGTAGACTACTTTCCATAATAATGGCTTCTCAAAGATTTTTTACCACGACTGAATTGTAGAAAGCAGTCAATTACTGCTCTACAACAGTCACATTTGGTAAACATCATGAAAAATTAATCGGAAATATTGAAAATAAATGCGATTTTTATGTGTAAAAATAAAAATTTGTAAACTCATTTACATCCACCCTTGTTTAGTAGAAAAGGATGTATAAAACATAGTATACATTTTGAATTTAATAACATTACTTAATGTGTAGAAAAGTTGGAAAAGTAATTTTGTGCTACATTGCCTTAATGCATACTTTATAGCAACAATTTAGTTAAGTGAAATGATTATAGTTATAAATAACAATATAGGAGCTATGTTGTCTGCGGAGTTTCTTAGGGGTTGTAATAATCATGAGGCGTTTTGTCACCGACAGCAAACTGTCACTTCCCACCCTTATTAAAAGCCCTTTCTTTTTTGTTTCGCTTGGCTTATGCGTTATTCTTATAGCTTAGCTCCCGTTGAAATTTAAGTAAAATTTCCTTTTTCGCCGAACAAGCGAATAAAAAAATGTTGATTAAATAATGCCGTATTTATCCTTTTAAGGAATGTAAAAATTAAATTGGGTGCACCGTTTACGACACCTTTGTACAATATAAGGTGTATAAAGTTTTAACGAATTTACTGCACCCTTTAGCAATAATTAAAAGTTTAATGAAACATGCAGCATTCCCGAGCGCGGGCGCGCGTTCCAAAAGTTTAATTTGTTATAATTCAATCCTGACGCCGGCGTGTTTGCAACAAAAATCAATTTGGCTTAATTCATTTAGTCGCAAACCGAAATGTGGATACCCGTGTATACATATATATATACAGGAAAGGTTCAGGTAATTGTAAAAAACGGCCATCGGATGAACAATTCAATTGTATTTAAATGAGCCACGAACGCAATTACAGAGCGTTCTATATTCATCTTTCTTTGTTCTAGCGCAAGAGCGCAAAGATTAAAATATTTCCCGAAGCCAAAGCGAGTGTAAAAAGTTTCGAACGTACGGGGTGGCGGGTAACTCGATAGTTAGTGGCAAGTTTCATGTTAATCGATCGAGTGGATATTTAATTAAGTTTTAGATGTGCAAACTCTTAGAGCACACACGCACGTAAATTAAGTAAGTGGAGAGGATATATGTTTGCAAGCAGACCGTAAGATCGTTTAATTTTCCACCTGATCTAATTACACGTAGCCCCAAGGTGCGGTGTGTTCCAGACCCCCCAAAAGTTGACACATATACAGTGTGTACTTTATGATTCATATTCACAGAGGGTGGTTTAGAATGTTTAGATATTACCCTTTCTAGGTTGCTTGTTCTATGGCACGGAAATCTTATTTTCTGAACATCTTTAATTTTAACTCAATTCGTAAATGGATAAAATTTATAAAATATCTTCAAAGAAGTCGTAATATATGATTTAATTTTAAGGAATAAATTAAGGTATACAAAACTTCTGAAAATTTGTTTAGTTTTTGTCTCTTTAAATAATTATAACATATTTAAAATATTTAAATAAAAAATGATTGTATTTCAAACATTTATACAGAACGGATAATATTTATCCGTGTGCAAAAAAATATAAATAGATTATTAAACAAAATTTTCACGATAAAACCAATTTAATTAAGGAAATTAATTAAATGCATCATTAAAACTGTAATCTGCCAGTACTATAAATTACCCTGTATAATGATCATTGCTTGGGGGTTCTTTGAAAGTATCTCACCGGAAATGCGTCTAGTTTGAGAACTTTAGGAATTGCGGTAATAAACTGTCATGGAGATTCCCATTTTGCTTATTCTATATCTATTTAGCACAGCAACTAAGTATCTAAGCTCCTGTATGATGGGCACATAAAACACATGGACATATGGTTTGCTGTTTTATCAGCTATATGCTATAATATACCAAGATATAGGATGAGAGCAATAAAAGGAAGCCTTTTCGTAACGCGGGTATCGTTAAGGCACCCGTAATTTTTGCGACGATCAAACTGTTATACAATTTGCATGGAAGCGCTGCGACTACTTTGTTTGTTTGATGAGTGTAATGAAAACTGGCAACGGCTATCGGTTTCGCTCGGGATGTAAATGCGGAAAATCTACGGCGGGGAAAAACCGATTAACTAGTGCGGACCACATGCAGAACGAACGGGAACTTTTGATATGGAATAAATCGGCACGGAAAACGTTTCAGCAATCGATCAAAGGATAGACGAACAGTCGAATTCAATCAAATGTGTAGTAATAATGTTGTTTTCCGCCACTTTTTCCCTCTCTCTTGCTCCTATCTTGCCAGTTTTAGATTATTTTCCAATGTATAAATCCAATAAGTTTTTCACTCTGCTGATCTACCCCGCAGTGCATTTCTGAAGGAGCGGAGAACTTGCAAACGTGATACATCTAGGATCTAGTTTTTTTACTTGTTGTTTCTTATAAATTTTATTTTGTTACAAACAACCATTTGTTTGGTATGTGTAATTTTTTTTTTTGCTTCATTCCTCCAATAGTTGTTATTATTGTCAATATTGATTGTCTGGAAGCTATTAATATACATATACAGGGTCTAAAAAATTAAGAGGCCTATTTTAATAATGTGGAAACTACGCATTGCAGAGTTCGGAAGCATAAGCTCAAGCAAAGAAATGGTCTACTTAATATTTTTTTCATACAGTCGCAAGTAATTAAATAACTCTTTTTTGGTAATCATTGCCAAAAGATGTAACCTACATTCATATAATACATTATTTATTTATTGTTTAAATTGAACAATCTTCGGGGAAAATTTTCAAAAATATCACCTTCAAATCAAAAAGTACTTTGATTTTGAGATTTGGTTTTCTTAAATTCCATTGGAAAAAAATGAAATTATTTTTATTTATTTTAATAAGCTGTTTTTGACAATAAGAAAATAAATAATCTAAAAAATTAACGTATATATTTTGGCAATAATTACTACCAAGAAAAAAAATTGAAAATAAGACTTAATTTTTTTTTCTCAAGGCAACAATGTTTAGAGAAAAATCCGAAAGCGGGCAATATCTTGAAAAGATCTAACAGAAAGAAAACTTTTTTTTTTTTTTTCAAAATAATCAAATATTTTGGAATCGAAATATGAAAACAAAATTGAAGGTTTCCCATCAAAATAATAATATTAATATCTTCTTCTGGTATAACCGGAAATGTGCGTGAAGTTATAGAATTCTGCATTGTACAGTTCTAATATGTAATAAATTTAATAAACCACTTAATTTGGGAGATCCTGTAGACATCACCACCGATAATATACAACTTTTTACGTACCCATTTCAGTTGTTATTTTTAATCGCTAATTTATATTAAAATTATTGAAACTGTCAAAATGCTGCATCAAGTTGATGTGTAAGAAAACCAATTAAGATATGAAGTAAACTTTTGTTGAATTTACTAAAAATAAGCTATTTATAAGAGTATGGTCTCGATGAAAAAAAAAAGGTTTACTTCCGGCAAAAGCTATGAATATTTTTCTATGTTAATTATACATTGGATTTTAAATTAATAAAAATCGACGATTTTCTGTTGTTTCAGGAGAGTTTGAAAACCAAGAGACATGCAATTTTCAAGGGACTTATGATAAGTATAAAATATTACCCATTTTTGCCTACTTAACCCCATTTTTATCTTTGAATGTGCAGAAGTTACCCATACAGATACTGTTTGAGAAAATGGCGGCCCTGCATGAACTGCTATAATGTGCATTTATAATGAAAGTTACTTGACAAAAAAATTATTCTATTTTATATGTGCAAAATATGCATAACAAAGTATAATGAACATAAGCGAAAAATACAACATTAAATTCAAGCATAAATTGCTTTCAACGCCGCAAATTTAGTACGCAGTAAATTCATAAATTTAAAAATCAATACAAAACAGCCACAACGGCTTTTGACATAAAATCAATATTTATAACAAAAGGGACACTTAAGAGCTTTCCCATACAATAACAACATTTGATGTGAAAACCACTCTGCTTAACCACATAAGTTCTGCAAAGTACAACGCACCAATGAAGAATAATATGTTCAAAATATAACACAAAAGAAATCTAAAAAAAAAAAAAAACACGTTCATTTAGAATAAGCTTATTGCATTATTGCCTGTTTTTGTATCTTTTTTGGGCCCTTATTTCGTTCCGACGGGGGTGTCTAATATTAAATTCAGCTCCTTTTAATAAATACCATGGCGGGAGCTGCGTGATCGACATATATAAAACAGAATAATTGCCCTCCAAAGGGAATTTATGTCGCGCGGAAGTGAAAAAAGCGATTCAGATTCTTGTGAAACTTTTATTTCCGGCCGCTGCGTTCGAATGTTGTTTTTATGTAGGTATATCAGGCACGGATTTTCGACCGAAAAAAAAAAACAGGCACTGTCACCGTAATTGTTCTCGTGATATTTATAGAACTGATTCCAAGTATTTCGTGCAATTAAACAAATTCGAATGGTTCGCATGTATAGTATATCTGCGTGTATATGTATTTATCAAGAGCAGAGTCGAATTTACGACCGCTCATTTTCACTCTTCTATATACGGGGGAAACAAAGTTTAACGAGTTTTTCCAAGAGGGAAATTTTCCGAGAACTAAAAGCGCGTTGTTGTATATTTAAATCAGTGTGCATGCGATTCTTAAACGCTTTGAGGAGCTTTTTGACGGAAAACAGATGTACATACAAGAGACGGGATAATGCATGGCATATATATCGGCGATACATTTCGTCGAGGTGGAAAATGTTTGCGCGGACGGACGCTTATACCAAGAGATTATTATTTCTGTCGTGAAATTTCATTGCCCGAAACAAAGTTTGTGATAAACCTGGCGATGCTGACGGTTTATTTGCTTGTCTTGCGGCGTGTAAATATAGGAAGTGTTGGTCAAATGAGGTGAAAGCTCTTTAGAATAAATTTGCGCCTGGTATTTATAAATCTAATGCTAAGTCTTTTCCTTTGAATCTTAGCTATTAAGTCCATGTTACCTTAAGCATTTTTTTTTGTAAGTAAAAAAAAGCATTTCCCAAAAGAAAATTGAAAATTTAGACTTGTTCTAACTAAATTTTATAACAACATACACATTTTTTTTAATAATAACTGATATCGCATTCTACATCTATTCGTTCAATTATAATTTTCCAATAATCAATTAATAATAACATTCCGCCATTAATATACAAGCGCAGAGAGAAAACGAAACATTCAACGATTAATTACAATTAATTCACGAGCAAATAATTTACCAGTAAACAACGCCCACAAAGAAGTGTAACTCTTTACAAAGAACAACTTTTATAAAATAGAAAATGGTCTATAAAGTTTAATCCGTAATTACATCTGTGCTATTGTAATACTATAATGGTGGTGCGTATTGCATAACGTAATAAATTTATGCTCCATATAGGTACTCCATATGGTAGAAACAGAACATTTAATAAAATGGCTATTAATATAAGTAACAAATGGCGACCACTTTTTTTTTTCATTCAGAGAGCTTATCAAGATCATATAATGGCATTATGTATTATTAATGAACTGCCCTATCAATTATTTAGCGAGAGAATTAAATGAAAATAGAAGCGACGGTGTGTTTCACTGGGTTTTATAAATAGAGTAAACATTTTTATTCCAAACTTTTTGAAGTTTTTGTTGCGGCTTTGATGGTAATCAC
This sequence comes from Holobus sp. GC000080, assembly GCA_030556065.1. Classification (NCBI taxonomy): domain Eukaryota; kingdom Metazoa; phylum Arthropoda; class Insecta; order Coleoptera; family Staphylinidae; genus Holobus; species Holobus sp. GC000080. Next base: position 7,937 of record JASKGO010000910.1, read on the forward strand.
AAATTGAAACATTTATATCGGTTTCAGAGTGGGAAAAACAAATGTTTGACATTAACTTTCACAATATAAATAGTTAAAATGGATAAATGTAGTTAAAATTTTAACTTAAACTTCATTCTGTTCAAAAAAAAAGCAACCACTTAATAAATTGGGGTTTTCTTCTAAATGTAAATGAGTGGTGAATTCAGAGGCAGGAGAATAAATGGCAAATGTAGCATTTTTACCCCCTAAGTGGATAAGTTTGAATAGCAAATGTTGTTTTAAAAGATATAAAATTTAATTTTGTCCCTCATCCTCAGGGCTTCAAGTCCATATTTTAACCCCTGAGCCCCTAATATTAAAAATCAAGATTCATTCTAATGTTAATATGTCCTAAAAACTACAAATATTATAATTTTGCTCGATATTTCAGATTTAATTGTTTAAAAACCAATGACAAATATAAAAACCCGCAATTTAATTTTTTGAGACAGCAATTTCTTCTTTTAATGTCAGAATAACATATTCAAGTTACCGTCTTTTTAAAGAAATTTAAAAATCTGTTCACTTGAATAATCAATAAAATGTTAAAATAGCTAAACTTAATATCAATATTTTGTTGCCAAATACATTTTGCTTCCGCCACCATTAATACATTATTCAAATATGCGGCCTGATACATATTTAATTCTAATAGGCTTTCCATATAAATAAAACATAACAGCTGAAATTAAAGAAGTGCAAATTCAGTACGAATAACATTTTAAAATGAAATGATTGTCTTTTTAACTTTGAAAATATTGAATATGTGACCGCATTCAAAGTATTTTTTAACTAATAACAACAAAACAACCAAAAATAAAAAAAGTCATTTAGATAAAGAGTGGAAAGTAAATGGAAAAGTCTAGTAAGAAATAAATTATATGTGAAGAAGCGTCCTTAAATTGAAACGTCGCACACTAATGTGACACAAAACACATTCATTCGAAAGCAGTAAACGAGAAGAGTGTAAGCAAATCCCAAACTCACCCACTAATCCCAAGATTGGCGGCTCCACATACACATCCACCATTCCACAGGACACTATAGATTAATTGCAGGAAATACCGGTCGATTAAAAGAAGACATCACATAATAAATATATTTCGGCAGAGAGCGATTTCTCCTTTCGCCGCCGGATGAAATGGTTTCGATTCGATATGTGTTGTATAGGGTTGGGGAAATTCGTGCTGTTCGTTCGAGGTTAAAGTCACGCACACCGCGTCCCGACGCGCACACACTACTTCCTAGTCGGCGTTTCATTCAGCGTCGAGACGCCTTTTCCCTGTACTGCACGCGGAAAGCAGTTTTGATGGTCGAGAGCGAGCGCGTTTGCGCCCTCCGAGACGATCGATCGCGTCCGAAAAATGCAACGACGTCGCGATGCTTTTAGGATCGCACAACACGAAAATCTTGCAAGAATTATTGCCATTTACCCTTCTTTTAGTCTCTTCTTATATGTGATTGTTTTCTCTGTTTGTTCTGTTTATAGGACCGCTAGGCTTTCCCAAAGATTTATTTTTTTGTCTAAAGTTTTGGCATTTGTTTTTTGTTCCAAGTTTTTAATTGCATTTCTGGTTTACTGGGCGCCCAGGGGGGCTTTTCAATGAGTCATTAATTGTTTGGCCGTTTTAAAAGCTTATTAAATTTTGCAAATATATATTTTTTTAATAAAAATTGCTAATAACTATTAAAAATATATTTTTCACTGCTAATGCATGAATATGATTCATTAAAAAACGTTTTTCAGGCTTGAACAGTTTTTTTATAAATACTTTAATAATTAATTTAACTATACGAGTAGTTGTAAAAAATAACATTTAAGCTTACAATGATAATTAATATTATTTTTTCCATGAGTTTACTTTGTTCTTAACCTTTGACTACAAACTGAACTTTTCTTACCTCAGCAATAATATCCAACTTCAGACCCTTGGTTTATAATAATGTATGTATCAATTTTGTTATGGTTTAACATAACATTTAATAGTTTAACAGAATTATTCTTTTATAATAAAGAAAATTTTTAAAGAAAACAATAAAGATTTTTCGAATTTTAATTAAAAATAGTGCATTTTTAGAACATTTTATGTTCCCGTTACATGTTATGATCTTGTTCGCGGGGGTGCTCCTTTAATGAGTCATGGGTGTTATGGAGTAATGGAAACAAGAGTCTTTGGGCGTAACTTTGGGCTGTTTCTTCTTGGGCTTATTTCCCCCCAAGGAGTGTCTCTCTTGTGTCGAAGTCGCATCGACTCTGCGTCAGACTCTCTCAAGAAAACTACATACGAAACTTCCCCATTCCCCTCTTAGTCGCTTATTTCGCGCAGCAGAAACTAGACTAAAGCTTTCTCTGCTTTGGCTTTTTAACTATTAATTATTCAGCGGATATAAGAGCCATTCGAGAAAAGTGTTCGTCTCATCGCATGGCTAATATAAACAATGGCCAATCAACTTTTTATGCCGCGCACATTTGTGTGGCTTTTTTAGGGGTGGATTTATTGCACAGCCGGAGACTATTCCGGTAAATTGGAGAGCAACAATATACTCGTAAGTAATCCTTGATGTAAATGAAGAGGGTCGCAAGAGAAAATGAGAGAGAAAAGTGTGAAATGAACATTACATGCTTCGTTCTTGACGTCGAGTGTGGTGTGTGCTTGACAAACAAGTGCATTCACATGTTGACGCGTGCCGAGATAAAGAGTTTTCACCCCTTTAATCGTTTTTTTTTTTTGCAGGCTGTACGCAGTCGTACGATTTTGAGCAGGAAAGGCGCCTTTACAAAAACACCCTTTATCTACGGTAGCCGTTTAAGCAAACAATGTGTAAAATGTAATATTTGTTGCGACGTACGCTTTCAAGTGAAATGTTTAATGTTACATTTTTATATATGGAAGAGAAAGCTCACCCTTTTGCAAGTGAAAATATGTGCAATGCTTTTAAAAGTGTATGAGCGTCATTAAAAATGTTTTTGTCACTGCTTTTAAAGGCGTCATTTTTTAAGTAAAATTATTATACTCATAGTGGTGAACATTTAATTAAAGTTATTTTAAAAACCTATTTTAAACATTTCTTTTTTTTCATAAATAAATGTAAAGCACAACTTTAAAAAGTATTTTAATTATGGTATAATAAGAAATTAATATTTGTTGGCAGTGGAGATGATTTTTTTTAAGTTAATGCAAAGGAGATCAAAAATACAAAAGAGCAAATATGATTATAAAAATAATAACTTCATGTTTTTTAAGAGCACAACAAAGTTTTGGTTATACCGTGCGGATATTTTATCACTAAACATAGCCCCCATGTATATTTCCTATGTTCAGTTTTAAAATGACCGCATCAAGCATTGCACACGCCTAGTTTGTACTCACTGTATGCTGGTTACTATGGTAATGCATTAGAAAATCA
>JASKGO010000912.1:0-24830 GCA_030556065.1 Holobus sp. GC000080
TTTAAAATAATGAAGATATTAACAATTTAAAAAAATAATGAAAGCGGAGCTTTCGTGACCTTGGGTGGCTCGATGAGCTTTCCTGGCTGACCTTTCCTGGCTAACTTCCAACAACCCAATATTAAAGCGTGTGAAATGAGTCAAAACTTACGTAACTTTTTTTATGTATATATTTTTTTTGCTTCTAATAACAAATCATTTTGTTGTAGGCAAATTTTTAAGTAAAGTTTCAATGGAAATGAACATTCCTCGCAAACAAGCCTACAATATTATCGTGGAGGGTAACGTTGGTTCAGGAAAGACATCATTCCTTAACTACTTTAAAGGAATAGAAAACGTAGAAATTCACAGCGAGCCAATACATTTATGGAGAAATTGTGGTGGCCACAATCTTTTGGTATATACATTCTCGAATAATCTAATATTATAATTTCCCAATAACTTTTTTTATGTAAACCTCAACGAACCAAACAAACAATAAGTCTAAAGCGATTTTTCCACGCGTCATTCCAATTGTAGATTATGGTCGGGGAAGGTGGCATTCATCAAGGTGAATGAATGAATGCCATCGCAATTAGGCCTCTTAGGTGGGCCCATTTTACTCTTCTATCTAATGATGGGGATGCTACCCCATATCTTGCAGGCCGTGCGATTCGAACCCATGACGTTCGAACTTTAGTTCGGAGTTCGAACCTGCTCGGCCTCGGTCCCAGCTATCAACCCAATTAATTAATACATTAAAGTAATTTGGCAGTGATTTAAATAAAACAGTAATAAATAAGTGGTGAACATTTTTCAAATTGTTCTAGAATATTTGTGGTTCACATGTCTACAAGTAATAAATGAGTTGATTTTGTTGTTTCTAAATGCTGTTTTTATACCCTTCAAAATCAAATTAATTTCATTCTTTTTTTTTTTATAATTGGTCAATCACATATTAAAAAGTCGACGATTCTGATCAATCAGTAAACCATAATCACTGATAATGAATCAAAACTGTTCTGCCTTTATTCATATCTTTTAAATTTCAAATGTGGTCAACTTATGTTATATTATTGCAACAGAACGAATACAGGGTGATTTACTAAAACTTTTCTGCATAATATAAACCAACTCATTAATTTTTAGTATAACATAACTCCTTGAAAAGTAAAAAAGAAAAAAAAAATAGGGAACGCTTTCAATCTTTCACTCCATATAGAAAAAAAAGTCATAATACAGGATGTCTTTAAATTTGCCCGCTAACTCGTTCAGCAAAATGAAAACCGTTGCATTACGATCTGGGCAAAGGGAAAATTATTAATATTGGTTTAATGTGTTGAATGCTACGAGTGTTACGACCATAGAAAGATTTCACAAAATTTTTCAATGCTGAAAGTAAAAAAAAATAACGTCTCGATAATTTATTAAGATATAAAAGTAAATTAAAAAATTATTTTGTTTTAAAGTCTAGTTAAAAATTAAACAAAAAATATATAGCCATTTAAACTAATGAAATTTTTAACGACTTCAGATATGACCCGGAAAAACTACCCTCTTGAAAAAGTAACCATTAACTCGTCTAATGGATAGAATGCTATAAACTGAAATTTTCAAATTTAAAACTTGCTTAGTAGTTAAAAATATTTTAACGGACGGGTTCATTCAATCACCCTGTATAGTCTGAATATAAATTTGTAAAAAAAAAAATCAAAAACAAAAAATATATTAAGACTAATTCAAAAATTATGGCTTTACAGAAATTGCAGTATGAAACCCCAAAAACTTGGTCTTATCTGTTGCAATCTTACATACAATTGACCATGATGCAGATACATCTGCAAGAGTCAGTAAGACCGATAAAGATAGTGGAAAGATCAATTTTCAGTGCCAGGTAATTCCTTAAAATCGATTTGCATCATTGTTAATCATGTTTTAGGTATTTCTTCGTGGAATGTATGATCCGAGACCAGATAATGGTGGAACCAGCTACCACTATTTTGGATGAATGGTACAAGTTTCTGATAGCATTGCCCACGTTTAAAGTGGATCTCATAGGTAAGGTAACAATAATCATGATCTTCCATTGAAAAGAATCGAATTTTTCGTCAGTTTATTTGCGCACTAGCCCGAAAATCGTTTACGAGCGCACGAAACAGCGTGACCGGAGCGAGGAGAAGAACATAAAATTCGAGTTCATGCAGAAGATACACGATTTGCACGAGGAATGGTTTGTGGATAAAGCGAACGCATTACCTGCCGAACTAATCATCATTGACGGCAATATGAATGAAGAGGAATTTCGGAGGGAATTCCGGCAGTTTGAGGCTGGCATTCCCGAAGCGTCCTTACTGCAAAACTAGCGATCGACTAGCAACATGTTTCTAGAGTCTAGAGTCTAGACAATCAATCCGTGATATAATGTTTGACGTATGCTACTGATCTGTAAAGACGTGCTCGGCCAGTACGCACGCAGCCTCTCTTTCGTCGCAATTCCAGAAACTGTTGGCCAGCCTGCCGAGGGTCGCTTGCCGTCCTTCGCTCTGCATCCAGTCCAACAGAAACTTAAAAATCACTTCCTTTATGCTCAGTCGACTGTAATTTGCGTAAAACTGGTCGATTTGCCCGTCGGAATACAAGAGATAGCTCGCGATTCTCTTCCAGTTCGTCGATCGAATATGGCCGGAAATGTAAACTAAATGGGACCGCAACACGGGCTCACTCGAATTCAATAGTTTTCTTGTCTTGGGACTGATGGCTTCCTTAGATTCCTCTTTATTTGTTTCTTGTTTGTCCTGACAATGATCTCTGCCCATGTTAATTGTAAATGTTGTTGTAGACCCTATGTGGATATCTTTAGAATTGTTAATATAGATAGCATTATCACATCCTGAAACATTTAATCATAGTTAATTAATTGCGTCGGTTATTTTAGAAGAAATACGTACTAGCTTTAGGCCTTTTGGTGTATCCCTTGGGTTTCTTTGTGGTGTATGTAGGGGTGCTTTTAGAAGGCTCATTATCGTGCTGTCCTGAATATATTTCTTCTTCATTATCAGGTCTGTCTTGTCTTGGAGGACTTGGACAAGCATCAGTTGCGATATCTGTATCCATAGCGCACTGCGATTTGTTTTACACAAATATCGAATCTGAGAGTGTTCGACTGTTCGTTTATAATTTTTGGGAGTTACTAATCATTTACTAATTATAAAAAGTACGGGAAGACATCTTTGTTATTGTTTAACAGGGTTTTAACAAAATTTGTCCTTGCATTATGCTGGCCTCTACAGAAAATTCGTTAAACTAATTGAATGTTTATTTTGTTATCACAAGTTTTTGCTATGCTACTCTTTTTTTTTTTGCTTTTCAAACTACTAGTTATTTGTTTTTTCCACAAAAATACTAGAGCGTTAGTAAATCAATTTGTGTTTGATGGATTAAAATTTCGAAATCAAGTTTTATATATTGAATGTTTCTTTTATTTAACAACTTTCAAAAACTTATTCTGTTTTTCCCATTTGCCAAAGACGGCATTTATTGTAAGTACATAAATTCAAGTGGTTCCTATTTATTGTTTTTACCATTTACGAATTTATAATTTATATATACAAATTTTCATATGGATTTTAGTTTTTACACCGTTAAATCATTATTAAAAAAGAAGTATGTCAACATTTTAGAATCTTCTGTTGATTACTGGGGATTTAATGTTGAAATTGTGACATCATTGCCATTAAATGGCTTGTTGAAAGTTGCGGGAAATGGTCAGGTGCGAGTTGCCACTGGTTCCTATTAAATATTCGTAATAAAGTTAATGAATAATAAGTTAATTATACCGCTATGCACGAATCGCATCAAGACACGATGAAAGTTTCCTGTAAATAGAACAACTGGGACGCACTTACTGGCTACTACTTTTTACACTTGTTTTTACTTAGGTCATTGCTTAACCTAAATTTCCTCTCAGTCAAAGTCAAGAAATGGTCAAGAACCACCACCAATGTTTAATTTTTTTATCAAAACAATAATCTTAAACAATAAACGCTTGGTAAGTAAATCAGTGATTGTACGTGTCCTATTTATTTATGCATGTTTATCAGTGTTTCGTCAGTGGCATCCGTGCCACCACGTTTTAAATACTCTCTGCTGTTGTATTTTACAGAAACACAGATGTGCTTAGGATTTGATTTACAAGAAAATGGCTGAGATTTGCTCATCAAGTCTTCTGCATCTTGGGGACATTGTCTCCCTGTATGCAGAAGGTAACGTCAGCGGATTTCTGAGCACTTTGGGGTAAGACACCGTTTTTCAATAGTTCGATACAATCTCATAATGACATATAATAATTTTAGTCTTGTTGATGACCGCTGTGTTGTGTGCCCGGAATCCGGAGATCTGTTGAATCCACCTACAAAATTTAGGGGTAAACTAGAAATAAATACTTTTTGCTTGTAATAAGTGCATTCTTTTTTAGACTGTTTGTTTAAAATATGTCCTATGAATCGGTACTCAGCCCAGAAACAGTTCTGGAAAGCAGCCAAGCAAAGCATGGGCTCAAATGCAGATGCTGGACTCTTGAAAAGGCTTCACGTGAGTTCCACAGTTTATTTTGGATAACAATCAATATGATATTTTGCATATGTTGTTTCAGCATGCAGCTGAAATTGAAAAGAAGCAAAATGACAGTGAGAACAAGAAACTGCTGGGATCTAATGTGCAGTATGGGAGTGTTGTGCAAGTATGAATTTTATTTAGCTGCTTTATTTTGCCAATCATTGATTTGTCTTTTTCTCGACAAAAAATTCAGCTACTACATTTGAAATCAAACAAATATTTAACGGTCAACAAGCGCTTGCCGGCCCTTTTGGAGAAAAATGCGATGCGAGTGTACTTGGACGGAAACGGGAACGAGGGCAGTTGGTTTTACATATTACCGTTTTATAAATTACGCGCCAATGGCGACAACATTGTGGTCGGAGATAAAGTGATCTTAAATCCGGTCAATGCGGGCCAGCAAGTATTACACGTTGCTGCCAATTACGAGCTGCCGGATAATCCGGGCTGCAAAGAAGTCAATGTAGTCAACGGCAACACGTCTTGGAAGGTGACGCTCTTCTTGGAGCACCGCGAAAATGCCGAGGATGTTCTTAAAGGTGGCGACGTGGTGCGTTTATTTCATGCCGAACAGGAGAAGTTTCTCACGATGGACGAGTACAAGAAAACGCAGAATGTCTTCCTGAGAACAACCGGGCGAACATCGGCAACTGCTGCCACCAGCAGCAAGGCCCTCTGGGAGATCGAAGTGGTTCAACAGGATCCTTGTCGCGGAGGCGCTGGACATTGGAACTCGTTGTTCAGATTTAAACATTTGGCCACTGGACAATACCTGGCTGCCAATGTCGACAACGATCAAACCGTTGATCCCATGCGTACCAAATTGAGATCCGAAGGATCCTCCGGCGAATCAGTCGTTTACCATCTTGTGCCGGTGGCTTTTCCCAATGAAATTGCTTCGCTTTTCGAATTGGACCCCACCACGCTGACCAGAGGCGACTCACTGGTGCCGCAATCCAGCTACGTGAGGTTGCACCATTTCTTTTCGGGTACCTGGGTCCACTCTACGTCCATTCCCATCGATAAGGACGAGGAGAAGCCCGTTATGTCCAAAGTGGGCTGCGCTGCTATGAAGGAGGACAAGGAAGCGTTCGCCTTGATTTCGGTTTCGCCGGTAGAGGTCCGCGATTTGGATTTTGCCAATGACGCTTGCAAAGTGCTCTCGTCGTTGTCTAGTAAATTGGAAAATGGCACCATATCCCATAATGAAAGAAGGTATTTCTCTTGTTTCAGTTGTACGGGTAACGAACGGTTTGTGGGGTTACCCCTGCTTATTTCTAGATTTATTACATTTTTATTGTAGAGCATTTCCGGTTAATTTTTTAAATTAGAAATTGCAGAAAAATAATTTCATTATTTAGTTTTATCAGACTTCTTTGAAGCTTATGCAGAAGCGAATCAAAAATCTTAACTTTGCCGGATCACTACAGATTTAGACTTAGCCCAATTATTATGCTTTGTTTTCGATTTAATTTTTTTCGGTTTAACTGGAAGTGACTCTTGATCTTTATATGGCATTCCTTAAATATTTGTCCTTTTCTGAATTACTTGTTGAGATCAATTTCAGCCTGAAAACAAATTTTGCGTCAATTTTTATTTTATAAATTACAAGTAAACAAATTGCGACTAAACTATTCAATGTACAGGATGGCGATTTTCTCAACCTGTTTATGGGTAACGACTACAAAAGTTTTTTTGACACAAGGCCCCGCTTTTATGTGTCCAAAACTTATGTTTCAAAAAATAACATCCCGCATTACACTGGTTAAAAATGTAACTACAATCGTTCTAAACATAGAGATTTAGTAGAGGCTGCCCTAAAACCGTTATTATCCGCTATACAGAAAATTGTATAACTGGTGTGATTGTCACAGGGCGGTTACAACTCTTCTCCAAGACATCGTTTATTTCGTTGCTGAGCTGGAAAACGAGCAAAACAAAACGGAAGCATTAGATCTGATTGTGACGAATCCGAATAGGGATAGGCAAAAATTGTTGCGGGAGCAGTCCATTTTGAAGCAGCTGTTCAAAATACTTCAGGGCCCATTCATGGAAATCGATGGGAAACCGCCGTTTTTGAAAATCGAAGAACTGAGCGATCAAAGACATTCTCCCTACAAATATATCTTCAGACTTTGTTACAGAATTTTGCGACTAAGCCAACAAGATTACCGCAAAAATCAGGTACATTTTCTTATTATTATTATTATTTTGCGAACAATTTAAATGGAATTAATGTTTTTTAGGAATACATTGCAAAACACTTTGGCTTTATGCAAAAACAAATAGGCTACGATATCTTGGCCGAAGACACGATAACCGCTTTATTGCATAACAACAGGAAGCTGCTGGAGAAGCACATAACTGCTGCCGAAATTGAAACGTTCGTGGGTCTCGTGCGAAAGAATATGCATAACTGGGAGTCCCGATTCCTCGACTACCTTTCGGACTTGTGCATTTCCAATCGTAAGGCCATACCAGTAACGCAGGAATTAATCTGCAAGAGCGTACTTAGCGAAAAGAATTGTGATATACTGGTGGAAACTCGCATGGTGGTCACGCCGATGCCCGTCGAAACGGACGAAACGAATTCGCTGAGTGCCAATGAGGAAACCGAAGAGGATCTCGAATCGATCGTCACGTTCGTCGAAGAGAAACGGGTACAGTTGTTGTGGAATCATCGCGCCCGGTCCATGTACTTAACGGATTTGTGCTGCAAAGCGAAATTGGGCAGTCGCGATGATCAGGCCGTTTTGGATTATTACCGTCACCAATTGGATTTGTTTTCCAACATGTGCTTGAACCGCCAGTACTTGGCTCTCAATATTTTGTCTCCACAACTGGACATAGATCTAATTCTCAAGTGCATGGCGGACGAGAATGTAAGCTACGAGCTGAGGGCTTCGTTCTGCCGATTGATGTTGCACCTGCACGTCGACAGAGACCCCCAGGAGCCTGTGACACCAGTAAAATATGCGAGATTGTGGTCGGAAATATCATCCAAGATGTCAATTAATGAGTAAGTAAATATATTAATATTGCATCGGATCGAATCCAAAGCGTAGCTTCATTTTTAAAGCATTAAAAAAAACACACAGTTTGAGTAAAATTTTTGATAGTTGAATTAATTTCTACAGTTTGCGCAAATTGGATTTCGTCTATTTTAATTTGATGTAGTTAATAATTTTTGTTTATCATAGTTGTGTGATGCACTTCCATATAAAATATGTATATATATTTAATTTAATTGGTTCGACTGTAGTTACGACCGGAATAAAATGCCCGACGAGAACAAGGAAGCGGTGCAGAAACGTTTTTGTTCGACGATCGCATTCGTGGAGGATTATCTGTGCAATGTGGTTGCCAAAATGTGGTCGTTCGCCGATCAGGAACAAAATAAATTGACGTTCGAGGTATTTAACAGCCGTTAACGTTTTATCGGAAGTATTTATAACGCATGCTTTTTGCAGGTAGTAAAATTAGCGAGAGAACTAATATACTTTGGGTTTTATAGTTTTTCTGATTTGTTGAGACTAACAAAAACTTTACTTAATATTTTGGACTGCGTTTCTGAAAACGAGTCCGTGGAGGGCCGGATACCTATCGGCGATATAGAATGTGAGTAACTTTTTAATCAGCAAATTTCTTTTGATTGTTCATGGTCGCAAATATTAACTTGTATTGTACGTTTTCACTAGTGGACGGGAAATCAGAACAAGTCACTAGTTGTAGGAAGTCCGAAGGAGGTAGTTTTTGTTTGTTTGTGTTTTTGTGGCTTATTTGTGGTTTTGGGGAATGCGACAAAATATTTGCTAAAATCTTGTGAATTTTCAGCTGAAGGAGGAGTATTGCGATCCATTGGCGATATGGGCGCTGTTATGACGTCGTTGGCTTTGGGACCTATCGGCAGATCAGCTGTCTCGCCGACGAACAATCAGCATGGCAAAGCAGTATTAAAAGAATACCCGTTGGTCATGGATACCAAACTAAAAATCATTGAAATTCTTCAAGTAATAACAACGATTATAAATTGCACATTTCATGAAAAGTTGATACCGTTCTACATTTTCAAAACTTTATTTTTTAATAATTGATTGTTTCTTTTAATTTAAAAATTAACTGGTTGTCATTTTTTATTCTTTGAAACAATTTTAGTGGCGTATCGACTTTTCGTCAAAACTTGAAAACACTGTTACTTTTTAAATGTATTTTATTTTAGTTCATTTTGGATGTACGTTTGGACTACAGAATCAGCTGCCTATTAAGCATTTTTAAACAGGAGTTCGATGAGACCGAACGGAGCACTGCGGAGGTATCGCTGGGAAACAAAAATATCGACTTGGAGTGGATCGGTAGCCAAGCGGAGGGAATTTTCGGCAGCAGCGAGGATTGCGCCGTACTGGATTTAGATGGACATGGAGGTCGCACTTTTCTCAGAGTACTTCTGCATTTGACCATGCACGATTATCCGCCATTGGTCTCGGGGGCGTTGCACCTCCTGTTCCGACACTTCAGCCAGCGCCAAGAAGTTTTGCAAGCATTCCGTCAAGTGCAGCTTTTGGTGTCCGACAGTGACGTCGAATCGTATAAGCAGATCAAAGCCGACTTGGACGTTCTGCGGCAAAGCGTGGAGAAATCGGAATTGTGGGTGTACAAATCGAAATCCGTAGACGAACATCCTGCAGCCGCCGGCAAGAAAGCCAAAGACGAAGACGAAGAAACAGCCAGCATTGCATTACCGAGAAAAAGTCCACCGACATTAAGCTCGATCGAGAAAAAAGGATCTGCCATCAATTTAGATGTTGGCCCTCCGTTGCAACCGGAACAGGCCGACGAGTATAAGAAAATCCAGCAAATACTAATTCGCATGAATAAGTTGTGTACTCAAGGAAGTCCTGCCAATGCCGTAAAACCCAGAAAACATGAACAGCGATTGTTGCGCAATGTGGGAGTACACACGGTGGTGCTGGACCTTTTACAAGTACCCTACGATGAGAAAGAAGATATCAGGATGAACGAATTGATGCGCTTGGCTCATGAGTTTTTGCAAAACTTCTGCTTAGGTAACCAGCAAAACCAAGTACTGCTGTTCAAGCATTTGGATTTGTTTTTGAATCCTGGGGTAAGTTCAAACTCAAATTTTGCTTTCCTTCAAAGGATTCCAATTTTAATTACCAATGCTTTCAAACTATTAATTCAGCAATGGAAAACCATCTCGATTTTAAACTTCCTAATCAATTTTTTTTGCAGATCCGGGAAGCCCAAACAGTTTGTGCCATATTTCAAGATAATTCCACTCTTTGCAACGAAGTCAATGAAAAAGTCATCCAGCATTTCGTACATTGCATTGAAAGTCATGGACGTCACGTTCAGTACTTAAAGTTTCTGCAGACAATCGTGAAGGCTGAAAACCAGTTTATCCGTAAATCTCAAGACATGGTTATGCAGGAGGTGAATCATTTTAATCATATAAAAATAATTTTGTTATCGATAGTTATCCATTTAGCTAATCAACTCAGGCGAAGACGTTTTGGTTTTCTATAATGATAAAGCTTCCTTCAGCCAGTTCATCGATATGATGCGATTGGAGAGACACAGCATGGACGACAGTAGTCCTTTGAGATACCACGTGGAACTGGTCAAGTTACTTGCTTGCTGTACCATGGGCAAGAATGTATACACCGAAATCAAGTGCCATAGTTTATTACCGTTGGATGATATCGTTGAAATGGTAACACATCCGGACTGTATTCCTGAAGTGAAAGAAGCCTACGTTGGCTTTCTTAATCATTGCTATATCGACACAGAAGTCGAAATGAAGGAAATATACACTTCAAATCATATGTGGAGTCTCTTTGAGAAATCATTCTTGGTCGATATGGCTGATATTGCGACGGCCCCCATTGACCGAAAACATCCCGACAAAGCTCTTGAGAACTATGTGACCAATGGAGTTATGAATATTATCTCCACATTTTTCAGTAGTCCTTTCTCAGATCAAAGCACTACTGTTCAGGTATTAAAAAAAAAAAACAAATTTAATGTTGGCTGAATTAACCGTTAAATGGTGCTTGACTTTTTACTCTTAGTTTTATATTTAACTCATAGGCAAAGCTATAGTTGTTAGTAATTTTTTGCTTACCGCTTTAGTCATTTTGGCTTATTTATCTTACGTTTACGTTACGTTTGTTGGGTGGTGCTCTATTTTGCTAGAAACATCTGCATGAGGCAAGGGTGTTTTGGAGCGATTCTTCTTTGGACGACTGCGACCCGTATGCTGTTACTACACCCCTTAAATATTCGCCATTCCCTTCCGGTAACGTAAGTAATGTCCAACTTGCATGTTGTTGCACTGTAAATATGTCCCTGTAACAAAATTAACCGAAACGAAAATAATCTTAACAATAATTAGATAGAATCTTAACCCAGTAATATAGTATTTACTAACGTGGAAGTAGATTTTTGCAGAATCTGCAAAAGACAAAAGTAATATCCGTCGCTACAGTACAAAACAAGACAAATAATCGCTAACAAACACAGTCGTAGTTTTAAAGTAGCGGTGAAGAATTTTCTGTGCGTTTGCTTACTATTTATTTACTCGGGGTATGTTATTCTTGTGGACATTAAATTACAGTTACTATATTTTACAGACCCGTCAACCTATATTTGTGCAATTGTTGCAATCGGCATTTAGAGTATCCCAGTGTCCATGGTTAGCTGCTTCACAGCGCTTTAATGTTGAAAACTGTATCCGTACGCTCTCAGAAGTTGGTTAGTTTCACACAATTCACATCTATATCATTATAAAATTCGTATCAAACAAATCGCAAGTTGCGCTAATTTGTGTGGTTGGTTTTTGGCAGCTAAAAATCGGGGAATCGCTATTCCGCTGGACCTAGAAAGTCAAGTTGCCACGATGTTCAACAAAGCGACGATTTTGTCGCGACAAACTAGTAAGTGGCTTCAGGCATCCAAGTCTCCGAAAATTGAAAGATCTCAGTCACAGGTAATTATATTAGCCGTTTACTTAAGATACTTCTTTTGTTGACTTGTTTATGTAGCTGATGCGCCTGGATAGAAGTATTATTGAAGGGCTTCAAGATATTGTATCTCTGCTCGAGGATCAATTGAAACCTTTGGTTCAATCTGAACTGTCTCTTTTAGTCGATGTGCTTTACCGCCCGGAGCTTTTGTTCCCCAACGGAACCGAATCCCGGAACAAATGCGAAAGTGGCGGTTTTATAAGAAAATTGATCAAGCACACCGAGAAGTTACTCGAGGAAAAAGAGGAGAAACTTTGCGTGAAAGTTTTAAGAACTTTGCGCGAAATGATGGATATCGATCCGGAGTATGGTGATAAGGTATTTAAATTTATTTTCTTCTTCTTTTTTTTTAATTATACTCACTTATTTTGGTGTAATTGTTGCTGCAAACAGATGGATAAAACAGGAGTGGTAAAACCAAAGTTGAATTTAGTTGATTACTCTTGAGTCATTATTTTCTTCTGTCCTTTTCTTTAGGGAGAAGTCCTGAGAAACAGTCTGCTCACTCGTTACTTTGGTAAATCATTTGTTACCAAAAACGAAATAGATGTTACGTCTATGGAGGTTTCTTCGGCTCTTCACGGACCCGGTGCTAAGATTCTCAGCCGAGCTTGTCGCACTCTTCATGAAGTTCAAACGCATCTAGATAAAGAAGGAGCGTCCGATTTGGTAGTGGAACTGGTCATTAAGTCTGTTCATTCGCCTTCTATTTTCAACGAGGCTGTAGAACTGGGAATTGCACTACTCGAAGGTGGCAACCCAATCATCCAGAAAAGCATGTTTAATAAATTACTAGGAGGAGACCTGAGCCAAGCATTCTTCAAAGTTTTTTACGTGAAGATGCGCGACGCCCAACAGGAAATTAAGTCTACCGTCAGCGTTAACACTTCTGATATAGCTGCCAAGGCACACGAAGACAAGCAGGACGGCAAAGAGGTGGACAAAGCGACTCGCAAAACGGGTAGCAAATCCAACGGAATTTTAATCAGCGATGAGCTTCGCGAAGAACTGAATAGAGCGGCTGAATCCACTTCTCAGAGCTACGTTAATGTTCACAACATTGGTTCTGGCGATGAGGGTTCCGCCATGATAGCCGGTGCCGTTTCTGCTTTCGAGGATTTACTGGCGGAAAAATTGGAAAAACACCGGGAACGCGAAGAGCAAAACACAGTCTTACCGAAAGTATTAATTATGCAACCGATTTTGCGCTTTTTGCAGTTGCTCTGTGAAAATCACAATCCGGCGCTTCAGAATTTGCTCAGAAATCAGAACAATAAAACCAATTATAACCTGGTCTCGGAGACATTAATGTTTTTGGATTGCATTTGCGGATCGACTACGGGCGGCTTGGGTTTACTAGGTCTATACATAAACGAAAACAACGTGGCACTCATAAACCAAACCCTGGAAACGCTCACGGAATACTGCCAAGGGCCTTGTCACGAGAATCAAAATTGCATTGCTACGCACGAATCAAACGGCTTGGATATCATAACGGCCCTCATATTAAACGACATCAATCCTCTGGGAAAATCACGCATGGATTTGGTTCTGGAATTGAAGAATAACGCTTCTAAACTGCTTTTAGCCATTATGGAAAGCCGAGGTGATGGTGAGAATGCTGAGAGGATTCTGTATAACATGAATCCAAAACAATTGGTGGACGTTGCCTGTCGGGCCTTTCACCAGGAGTCGTTAGACGATGACGACGAAGAGGAGGGTAATGCCGGCGACGACGGATCTGCTGTTTCGCCCCGTGAAGTAGGTCACAACATTTACATTCTGTGTCATCAACTTGCTCAACACAATAGGGAATTGGCAGCACTATTGAAGCCCATCGACGGCGGTAACGATGCCAAAACTCACATGGCACTCCTGTACTACGCGACTCACACCGCTCAAATTGAAATTGTGAGACATGATCGCACTTTAGAACAAATCGTTTTTCCAATACCGGAAATCTGCGAGTATATTACGACCGATACTAAGTACAAAATTTTAACGACCGCCGAGAGGGATGATCAGGGCTCTAAAGTGGCAGAGTTCTTCGATCGCACCGATGCCATGTTCAATGAGATGAAGTGGCAAAAGAAACTTCGAGGTAATACCTTTTACTTTAAGTAAGCCTCATATAATTAATTTCCATTTTTTAAGGGCAACCCTTGTTGTACTGGGTTAGTAACTACATGTCCCTCTGGAGCAACATTTTGTTTAACTGTGCAGTACTGATTAATTTAATTGTTGCTGTATTTTATCCTTTCACCGATACTGTACCAAGTAAGGAGACAATGAGTCATTAATCCTTAATATCACATTTTTGATAATTGCATATTATAGAATTGAGTTCAACCGTGTCTGGTCTGATATGGGCGGCGATGACTTCGGCAGCGGCAATTATAATCACCTTACCACGTGAAACCGGTGTACGCACTTTTGTGGCCTCCACTATATTGCGGTTCATATTTTCCATCGGTCCCGAGCCCACATTGGCACTCTTGGGTACATTGACGGTCTTCCTGAAGGGCATTCATCTAGTCAGCATCATGGGCAATCATGGTACCCTAACTAAAACGTATCAGCAAATTCTAACCGATGCTGAATTATTGTACCATTTAGCCTACCTAATATTTTGCATGTTAGGTTTACTAATGCATCCATTCTTCTTCTCAGTGCTGGTAAGTTCAGGTATACATATCTAAACTTTTCTCTTTGAATTGAATTATTTGCCTTTCCTTAGCTTTTCGACGTAGTATACCGCGAGGAAACTTTACTCAACGTCATCAGATCCGTTACGAGAAACGGTCGTTCAATTATTTTAACGGCCGTCTTGGCTCTCATTTTGGTTTATATGTTTTCGATCATCGGCTACATGTTTTTCAAAGACGACTTCTTGGTCAACGTCGACGACGACGGCAACGGAGTTCATACGGGGCCCGCCGATGAATTCAGCTGCGAAACGATTCACGACAAGTACAGCTCGGAGCCGGGACACGAGCAGCTGCATTGCCATAAGGAAGTCAAGGAAAGAGCTTGCGACTCTCTGATAATGTGCATAGTTACCACGCTCAATCAAGGGTTGCGTAATGGCGGTGGCATCGGCGACATTTTAAGAGCCCCAAGCAGTTCAGAGGGCTTATTTGTAGCAAGAGTGGTGTACGACTTGCTTTTCTACTTCGTCGTCATCATTATAGTACTAAATCTCATATTCGGTGTTATCATCGATACGTTCGCAGATCTGAGGTCAGAAAAACAGCAAAAGGAATTAATTCTCAAGAACACTTGTTTCATTTGCGGTAAGCACATTGTAATTATTTTTGGTTCGTATTATGTTGATCTGATGCTAAAATCCTGAATATTCGCAGGGTTAAACCGTTCGGCGTTCGACAACAAGACGGTCAGTTTCGAGGAGCACATCAAATGCGAACACAACATGTGGCATTATCTGTACTTCATTGTCTTAATTAAGGTAAAGGATCCGACGGAATTTACGGGACCGGAAAGTTACGTTTACGCAATGGTGAAGGCATCAAACCTGGACTGGTTTCCTCGTCTACGTGCAATGAGTTTGGCATCGGTTGAAGGAGATGGAGAGCAGATCGAATTGAGAAGTTTTCAGGTGCAATTAGAGACCACTCAAATTCTGGTCAAAAATCTGTCGAAACAACTTATGGAACTTAAGGACCAAATGGCCGAACAGCGCAAGCAAAAGCAAAGAATCGGTCTCCTCAATTCCGCTTCTTCGAATCTGCATGCAAACAATTTCCCATACAACTAGTCTAAATTAACCAGGTCATTTATGTAATAATGTACCAATACTCAATTTTAAATGTTTCTTTTTAATTATTTTATTTACGTTGTTGTTGGTTGATTGGTTTACAGGGTAGGAAGCACGTAAATGTTATAGTTGTATATACTCTGTATTTTAAATTATATAGTACCAAATATCCTATATTAGGTATTGGTGATCGTTAAATAGTGTTCTTTTAAGTAAGCAAAAATGCTGGGGGTGAATCGAAAAACTAGCGATAGAAAAGACAAAAGTGATTTTCAATTCGTCGAGAAGGTCGATGAGTTAGTTGCGACTTGTTTGGCTGTTCTGTTGCGTATGTGTGAAAGGGAGGTGGGCCGGGCATTATTAACTGTGACTGTTGAAATATTAGCAAATAGTTCGTGAACAACTAATAAAAATTGATATCATTACGCATTTACATTTTATTAATCTACTGCTTATCGCTCCGAATAATGGCCATTAATTAATGCCCATTTTGAAGAATTGGAGAAAGACATGTTTATTGTTAAAAAATTCCGTTTCAATCGCTTTTATTGTTTAATAACTGATTACTCATTGTTTAAATAATTGATTCACCAAATGAATCGTTTCCAAAGGAAATGCGATAAGGCGCACATGATCAAATATGTTTAGATAATGTTATCGTGTTATCGGTTTACAAAAACCGAGGTGATTAATTCCATCAAGTTGGAAATATTTCCAGAAAATAATTTAATAAATAAAATATGAATAAAGATGGTTGAATTCTGGATTATCGCTACTAAAAAGCATGAGTCTTCTATCGTTTCAAAGAGGTCAGCGTAAGTTTAGCTCCCTCGGAAATACTTTTTTAACTGAAATTATCATCTAACTAAGCGGTAATCTTTTTCCGGCTACCAATTGGGGAAATCAAATGATCGCTTTTAGGAAGAAAACGTTGAAGTTTCTGCACACACCCAATGCTTGGGTAAATAATTGAGTAATATTGGTGTGTAGCGAGCGCGCTGCGGCCAAACCAAACGTAGCGAACGTGTATTGATGTAACGCATACGCTTCGATCTGTCTCATTCGCACCGCCGGGCGAACGCTAAATGAGGATAGAAGGGTAGAGAACATCGGTTGCGGACTGTCGGAGTCGGAGTGACGAGCCACAGCAGTCACAGGTACTGTGGTTGCGGTTTACTGCATCGTGTAGCAACAGTGAAAAATGAAATAGAAGAAAAAAGCAGTTCTCGCCAGCAACGTTAATGAAAGCACGAGATGTGATTTGCAGTGTGTTTTCTAATGGAGCGCATGCAGCAGCCACCGATCGCATCATAAGAAACGATCATGTTCGGATAGCTGAAATGAAAAAGTGGCTCGCGCTCTAAAGGCCAGCCAACTATGTTTCGCATCTATTACCGCCGCCGCCTCTACTACATTTATTACAATATTATTAAATGGGGAACATAATATTACTTAGCTCGTCTCCAAAATGTCTCCAATGACTTACCCAGTCTATGGTTTTGCTGTATTCTTTTTCATCTTCTGGTGTGTGATGTGGCTCATGCATCTCTTAGCTATCGTTTACGGGTAAGTCGCTCGGTTCCAGTTTGAAACAACTGGATGCAGCTGCTGACTTGCTAATCCGCTCATTTATAGGAAATATCGACTGCACCGGAAGGTAAATGCAGTACCCACAGATGTACCTATGGCTGGAATTTCTATACTGAAACCTCTTATTGGGATAGATCGTAATTTATCTATAAATCTAGAAACCTTCTTTACATTGAATTATCCCAAGGTATGTACGTTATTATATGCAAATAGAGACGACAATGCCGTGTGCCCTTGAAATGGGTGCTGTGCACTGGCAAGGAGTCTTTATTTATATACACCTAAAAGTGCAATATCATGTTTACCGACAATTTCAGTCTGCTCAAGAAACAGTGTTTGTTATAGTTAGTGAAATAATAAACTTTCAGAGTGTTGGCAGAAGCAATGATACTGCACTGGCCATATGCATATAATAATAATAATCAATACTGCTTATGAAAAAATATTCTGTTATCATCGATGACCATGTTAATATGTTTTAGTATGAATTATTATTTTGCGTGGAAGACGAAGACGATCCCGCCATAATGGTGGTAAAAAGCTTAATGTCCAAATATCCAACAATTCAAGCAGATCTTTTCGTTGGAGGATCTCGTGTGGGTGTTAATCCAAAGATAAATAATTTACATAAAGCCTATGAGGCTGCTAGTTATGAATTTATATTAATTTCTGACAGTGGAATACGTAGTAAGATTTACTCTTTTTACTCAATACTAGTTGTCACTTAGTCATATGCCAATATTTTATCAGTTCTTAGTTTTGTTTACTATTTGGTGTTCTGTTTACTATAAACCGTTCATGATTTTGCATGCCACCAACAGATTTGTTAATTGCACAAGTTTTCCTGCATCTTTTCAACGCGTTTATGCGCAAAGTCACGAGTCTTGTGTATTCTTCTCTTATTACTAGCACTTTCTTTCTTGGATTCTAAATAGTTGATGTTGTTTTTAGTGAAAGAAGATACTCTGCTGGACATGATGAACTTTATGTCTGAGAAAACCGCTCTGGTTCATCAGATGCCTTTTACGTGTGATCGCGAAGGATTCGCCGCTACTTTGGAGAAGGTAGTGTTTCAACGGATTGCCAGACAGCGCAGTTATTTAAAATGTACTTTCGGTTTTCAGATATATTTTGGAACAGCCCAATCCCGAGTGTACTTGGTGGCCGATTTAATTCGCATGAATTGCCATACCGGCATGTCTGCTTTAATGAGGAAATCGGTGTTGGACGAAGAGGGCGGATTGAAGAAGTTCGGCTGCTACTTGGCCGAGGACTTCTTCATTGCTAAATCGTTCACCGATCGAGGCTGGCGAATACGAATTTGCAGTCAGCCGGCTTTGCAAAATTCGGGTATTTGCGAAGTGAACGCTTTTCAAGCTAGACTCACTAGGTACGTCTTTGTCATTAATATACAAAGTGACCCAGGCTGTAGCAGTTATCTTCATTGCTTCCTGGTGTCATTTTGCACCATTAGCAATCAGTTGCATTTTATGTACTCTTGGGTTTTCGTTCGCAATGATAGAAAACAAGCGTCGGATAGTTTTAGACACAGATGTTTGTTTTATAATACCTGAGCTTTGAATGATAACGGAAACTTCATAACATATTTCGATTTTTTTTTTTTTTCGAATGTAACATCTTGAGTAATTTGTATAGATGTCGTGAAGTAAAGATTGTATTCTTTGGCGAAAACTTTTTCCAATGTTTTCGATCTTCCACTGCTAGTTTGCTATCAATGCGAATATAGGGATCATTGGTGACAAAAATGGCAACTTTTCTCCTTAATCTTAATTATGTCACAACAAAAGTTCTGAGATCTATGAACATTATTAGTAATTATAATAAAATACCATCCCTTGGTCCTTTATAAACAAGTTCAGTGTGAAATCGAAGCCCTTGTCCTGTTATTTATTACACAAAACATCAACCTGTTCACTTACCTTTTCATCGCCTTTGAAGAATTTGTTAACTTATGTAGATAATACTTAATTAATTGATGATGATTGTTGTTTCAGATGGGCCAAATTGCGCGTAGCCATGTTGCCTACTTTTATAGTAATCGAACCATTATCGGAGTGTATGGTAATCGGAGCTTGTACTGCCTGGGCAGTTAGTGTTCTGTTTAAATGGGACTGCCTTTGCTTTTACTTAATTCACATATTATTATGGTTCATGTGTGACTGGATTCTTTTGTGCATAGTTCAGGTATAGTTACGTTTCGATATTGATCAGCAGCTTCGAGAAATGTCAAGTGAAAGACACATCAACTAATTGCTTTGTGCATTGCAGAACGGTTCACTTCCATTTAACAAGTTCGACTTTGTGGTTGGATGGCTTTTCCGGGAGTGCTCCGGTCCCTGTTTGTTTCTGCATGCCCTGTTTAATCCGGCGATTCGCTGGCGATCCAGACTTTTCAAACTGGCCTGGGGCGGAATCGTCGAGGAAATCACACCAAATAAATTCCAAAAACAATACCTGGACGCTTAAGTTAGTTAAGGGTGGAAATGCTCACGTGGGTTGTCGTCTTATAGGTTTTAACTAATAATATTCGATCTGATCTCTTTTCATCAATGGTTTACGATGCGAGTACGCGATATTGTTATGGTTAACTTTGCCTTAATCTTAACTATAGGATTATTATTATTTTTTATTTAATGCTGGCTCAGGATTATATGATAACTGCTTTAAGTAGTTCGGGTAGGCTACGTTTTAGCAATTCGGCGAACAAAGACTAGTGAGTTTACCCTGCATACGATTTTACATCTTATTGTAAAGTAACATATCAAACGTTAATGAAGTTTTCCGATAAAACACAATTTCGAACATTTTTACAGGAACAATGTTTAAGAATATTCTGTAAGTAAGCTTTTACGAACTTTGTAAATATTATCCGCAAATCCTTATTTTTCATGACTGCGCCCGGTATATACATAATATGTTATATAATAATAATATATTTAAGAACAAGCAAACCATTTTATTTTATTTTAACGTATTATTATTATTATTATTATTGCTTGAATGATATCTTTTGTGATTGATTAGGTGTGTCGTTATTTTTATTTTAATTTAATTTAAAACTTAGCTTTTTATAACATTATAATTTATACCAAAATCACCGTTTATAGAGAATTTTGTTTTGTAATTTTAGTGGTAGTTGTAATTAGTATTTTTACTAAGTTTTAATTTAATTTTAGTTACTTAATAGTATAATAAATGAGAATGTGATTGATATACTTATAATTATATAACAAAATCCATTTCATTATAAATTTAATCTTCCAATATCAGTTGTTAAAATGATGCAATTTTATTTGCTTCTATTCGTTTGCGTTTTCATTTTAAATTCATTTATTACCAAACTTGCCGGTGGGGCCAATCCGAAACCAATATCTCTGTATAGCTAAAACGGCATAAGATGTAAATTTGGGCATATAAATTTTAGAATTTACATGCAGCGTTTTGCATAAAATGACTCAACAGGTTTCGTAAATTTGCATCATTTCCTCTGTTCTCAAATCGATAATGTATTTATATATTGCATGCATAAAGTAAATTGCATATTCATCGCATCAATAAAATATGTTTCGATTTGGCCATTCGCGGCCGAAGGTTTGAAGATTCAATTCTGAAAATGGAATCGAACTTGGACGGGAAATCGTCAGCGGAAAAAGTGGGAGTCGTAGCGCATTTTTATGCAAGTGCCACCAGGGCAAAATTAATTTGCAAATGGAAACCTGCTGATGGAAAAGTTGAAAAAGAAAAACGATAATCTGCACGTCCGATTCGAACGGCCATAATTTGGTTTGAAATCATTCGACAACGGGTTTTAAGCGCGCCCGACAAATGCAGCGTTAGTCATTCTATTTTTTTTTTACGAAGAATTGCCTCTTGGGTATCTAATGCGTGCAACGGCAAATCGCTAGGTGTTGTTGCAGTTGTATTCTTTCATTACTAAAAAGATCTGAAAATCAACGTCGAGTGCACGGATGGGAGAAGGTGGTAAGAGCATTTAAATGAGATAAGTTCAGTCGAAGCGCATGCGTCGCTTACCTTGGCATTTCTCGGAACCGATTCGTGGTAGTAGAAGTAGCTTAGTGCGAGCACCTGTGGATCGCCAAATTGTTTTGTGATATGATAACGGAGTAATTGTGTTGATATCACGATGTCAATGTGCATAAAGTAAACAACGACAGTAGCAGAGGTGCGTTCTTGATAAATCGTTTTCGGAAACTGTACGATCGATCAGGTATTTATCTCATCTCGCCAGTAATACATATTCGACGGAAGCCACCGTGGCTTATCCATTTTGCTCTTAAGTCAACTGCTAGCATGTCGGTGCATTTCACATTTCACATGGACTTATTGTCGCTGCATTGTAAGCATTTCGCTCGCAATTGGCGCAATTTTCGTTCGTTCATTCGGTGCCTATTTCGGTCAACTTTGCCACTATGCACTCAAAAAATACATTATTACTTTCTGCAGCGCAACGCGATTCGAAAAGGAAATAGTTTCTCCCGTATGAGCATCGCATATTTACGACTTGTTTGCTCGCTCCTTGCGTTTTTTTTTTCGTTATTCAATTTTCAGTAGGCAGTCAATGATTATCGGCACTAATTTCGCCGAGGCTCAAACGGGACGAGCGCGCGTATTTAATTACTAGGATGTAGCAAATTAATGTAATCGAATAAGCGCAGTAAATCCTTGCATATGAAATTAGCCAGTCCGTATGGGAGAGAAGTTGTGTAGATTGTTGACATTCTTCGCATACCGACATGGCCAAGGAGTGGCCAAGAAATGAAAATGACATATCTGCGCTCATTTATCGATAATTACGGCTAGAATTTTCACATTTTATTACTATCGTCATTTCCACCGAACAATGCATTATTTTGTCTATGGCGGCGGGTTCACGAACAAAGTAACAGCATTCCTTCATTTACCGACAACTTTTACTAATAAACATTACAATTAGGTAGCAAGGTGGATATCTCGAAATGTTTGAAAGTTTGAATGTTAAGCGCGCTCTCCTCGGCAATCAAGATATTTTTAATCCTGCCCACATAATTAACTAGTAATAATCTACCATTATCAATAGTGCCTTTGCAACTTATCATTCAATGCGATTCTAATCAATCAATATATGTTCGATTGAGCTTAAACATTATCCAATGCTATTTGGGCGTGCAAAGTAAAAGCAACGCATTTAGTTGTACTAATGATCCGGTAATTGTAACGATTTCTAAAGACCGCCATAAAAGTAATCATCAAGCTTGCGTCGTAAGTTCTCAATCAATTACTTAACGTGCCTTTATTGCGACAAATTCCATTGGTGAAATAATTAAAACTATACGGAATAATTGTTTTTCCGTATCAGTTCCGCCGAAAAGGATCGACATTTAGCACGAGGAGCAACAGAACCGGAAATGGCTTACCATTCTAACGGGTACTCCGGTGACGAACGGGAACTCGACAGATCCGACGATAGGAACCACGAGGCTGACGGGGACAAGCCCACTTATCTAATGGAACATTTGGCCACTTTTACCGTGAACAAGGACACCGGCATAAGGGATCCAACTGATGGAATGCGACGTTTGCTGCAACTGGAAAAGACCAACGGAATATGGTCGCAGAAAATGCAATTGTGTCTAGATAAGACATGGGTTCTGGTCATGGACTATGAGACAGGGGTAGGTGCTGCTATTGAAATATGTCGATGAAGTTGAAGTGCAGATGTACTGATGAATGCGCTGTGTTTCAGAACATAATGGAGCGGTTTTCGGGAAAATCCATCAAGGAGCCCACGGCATTCACCAGTAGCGATCCAATGGAAATGTACAACAACATCTTAGTGTTTATAGTGACGAATTCAAATCCTGCGCATCCGCCAGAAATGCATATATTTCAGGTAGGAAAGATAGCACGTTGTCTTTTTCCGTGCGCATTTGGTTTTTCTGTTGTTCGTTTGGATTTGTACGAATAATTTTGTTGCAGTGCCAAAGCATAAACGCCAAGGCTTTAGTGGAAGACCTAAAGGAAATGCAGAAGGGTAAAATATTAACTAGGACTAGGAAAAGCAGTATGCCGGGGCCGTCCCTAAAGCCAGCTCCCATGCATGTGATTAGTTCTTCTCGCGATTTTCGCGAATCCGATTCGGAGCTGACAACCAATAACGACGATAACAGTTCCACGACAAGCGAACAATACGAACGTGATGTGACCGTATTGAATCATTGTTTTGACGACATTGAGAAATTTATTGCTCGCTTGCAACACGCGGCGGCCGCTTCCAGGGAGCTGGAGCGTCGACGCAGGAACAGGAAGAGCAAGAAGAGCGACAACGGCGACGGAATGCTGACGATGCGCACTAAGCCGCCGCACGAAAAGGAATTCATCGACATCTTTCAAAAATTCAAGCTCTCCTTCAACTTGCTGGCAAAACTGAAAGCTCACATTCACGATCCGAACGCTCCCGAACTGGTGCATTTCCTCTTCACGCCCCTAGCTCTGATAGTCGAGGCCGCGCACGATACCTACTTCGATTTGCATTTGCCCTTAAAGGTCGTCTCACCTTTGCTGACCAGAGAAGCCATCAATTTGCTCATCAATTGCGTTACAAGCAAGGAAACTGAACTTTGGCATTCGTTGGGAAATGCCTGGCTTGTACCTAGGTATACAGTTTCTTTAGTTATACATACAGGGGACCGCATTTCTTTTTTCAATTTGGAACCGTATAGTTCATTATTTTTCCAAATCAAATGAATCAATCAAAATTTCTATTTGAATGTTTTGCATGAATGATTTTGCTCTGCACTGCCACTGCATTAATATTTAAAAGTATCATTTACATAGAAGGTGGTCCACGTAAGCGAGAGAGCATCGATACACGAAGGACCCAAAAATTAGATATAATCTGTATTGATAAAAACTTGATGCTTGAAATATTGTTAACTTTCTACCCTTTTTTTTTGTACCGGATCTCTTTACACTCTTTAAATCTATAAAAAACAAACACAATAGAGCAAAAAAAATGTTTACGTTACAAGTACTTGGTCTTTTGGCCGAATTGGGATTTTTTTCTTAACTTCTCGATCTGATTTAAAGCAAAAGTAATTTTAAAAATTGGTTTATTGTATCGAAATGCACGTTGCACAACTAACCATTTATTAATTCACTTTTCTGACTTAATTCGAAAAGTAAATTAGCCATAACGTGTTGAAGGAACGAATGGAAGGGTCACGTGGGAACTTACCATCCAATTTTTATGGATAAGTGGTCGCCGGATTATCCTGTCGTTGATGAACTTGAACCAAATAATAAACATTATCGAGATTCGCATAACGAAGGCCATTATAGTGATTACAACGATGATTATGAGCCTTCTGGTCAGGATAATCTATTCATGTACGAAAATCGGGGAGAAAGTCACGATGTGGTTACCGAATCGACAAAACTCGATCACCACCAGGAACGAGATTTGGATCCCAACATTAGCGCGGCTAGAAGCGACATATCGGCCGATTCGATAGAGAGGAACGGCGGCGAGGATCGCAGTTTCAAGCGAATCCAAGAGAATTGGCTGGACCTGCTGAACAAAAAGAATGCATTGGTGGTGCAGGTGACCTATCCCCGCACGGCCAATAATGATAAGGAACTTACTGTCGTTCGGGGGGAATTTTTAGAGGTACGTTAGGTCGTCACCCCTATACAGGGTATTTTTTTTGCATCCTAGGGCATTTGTTATGGGAAAACCATAAAAGATATCAGTTTGATCTTTTCACCATTACCAGTTTGGGCCAAACTCTAGGTCCCCTAAAATAGTCCCC
>JASKGO010000913.1:0-12553 GCA_030556065.1 Holobus sp. GC000080
ATTCACATAAAACCGGTAGAGTCACAGAAATTTTGTAAATTTTAAAGTTCATGTTGTGTTAATACCATAAATATCAGTGGTTTTCTATTGTAAATTTACCCCCATTTTTCTCAGTGTGTTTGGGTAGGCATCCCCATCACCATGGCAGAAGGACCTTCGGGTCGATAGTCTCCCTGTGCTCAAAGCACAGAAAAATACAGTAACTACTACTACTAAAAAATGGTTAAAAATGTTTGTTCCCTGTTAATTTGAGTTAATTGTCTGAATAAAAAGTAATTAAATCTATCCAATATGATATAATCAAGTGGCACTAAAAAAGCTTTGGAATTCACATGCAATTTGCAATTACCAATAAATAAGGGTTGATTACTGCAAAAAAAAAGTACAGCAAACACGATGCTAAACAGGTGATTTGCCATTGAAACTAGCATTACGAAATCATCAATACGATATTATTATTACGTAACGGATGGGAGACGAAGCGGAAATCGCCGGCCGCATGTTTTAACTTTTCTTCCCATTTCTCCTTCCCTCCTTTATCTTCAGAATCCGTGCACTTGCTTCGCAGTCGTTAGTAACTGGGGAAAAACTAAATTAGGAGTTTGTTTTTCCGGCGCGCCTTTGAAAGCCTATGCGGCGCTTTCCAATCAAAGCGCTCCCACACCGCTAAGAATAATACTAATAATAATAATAATGAAGGGAAAAGAAAAGGAGATCTCACAGATGCTAATATGCAATCAATTGTTCTATTCTTCTTCTTCGTCTTCACTCCGTGACAGTTTAATTAAAGTTTCGGCAGCGAAATATTTACGGTCATATTGTGCCGCTCTCTCATTCATTTAATTCGACGAAACTGTTTCCGGTCCAATTATATTAAATGTATACGACGTATCGATTTCCAGAAGAGAGCAAGCGGCATATTGGCGGTGGAAAATTTGTTTCACTTTGAGTATCGCACCGTGCTGCCAGCAGCCCACTCAAAGGGTTCAAATAATTCGCGTCGGATTTTATTGTGCGGCGCAATTATACTAAAAATAATAACCGGCACTATAAAGACGTCCAATTCAGGGAGCGCAGTTAAGGAAGATATTGCTGGGGGAAATTTGTAGAGAGAAAGAGATTCTCGAGTGGTGGAAAATTTCTGCTTGTTCTACTTAAGAGTTTTTCGCCTCTGTATGTACGTGTCAGTGTTTGTGTGTTTTTGTGTCTGTGTGTGTGTGTGTGTGTGTGTGTGTGTGTGTGTGTGTGCGAACGCGAAAGAAGTGCGAGAGAGCTGAGAAAAAGGCAAAAAAATTATATTCCGGTCATTAGTAGGACTAATGGTCTTAAAAGAAAAGCAATAAAAAATAATGCAAGGATAATAATTTAATGTGCGCCCCCTCCGGTTCGTTCAACAATGACGCACGTTTTCTTTAAAAATTAATTATCGGCCTTTAATTGCGCCGGCTTGCTCAATATTTAACGACGCCAATTGTTAGTAGGGCAAACTTGGAAAACGCGAAATGAAATTACTTCTTCTCGTGTGCTCCGCCGAAAATAATTGCGAGCAACTTTAGAATGCACCAAAGTTGCATGTGTAACTTTATTATTCGTCGCTTGGATTACTCGCTTTTTTTATTTTCCTCCACTCCCTGCTTCTCCACTTTGATTTTTTCCCTCCGCTGATTTATTTGCGCTATTTTTCAAAGCGCTACCCATTTTTATTACGTCCGGAATTTATAACGCAATAATATGAAAAAACTTTTCACAAACACATGGTGCCGCAGACGAATGCAAACAAAAGTGGCGCGTCTTCGAAATTTCCGCCGGCCCCGCAAGGGATATTCGAAGCGGAAAAACCATCCGCAATCCGTACCAGCTATAGTTGTTAAAATTTCATTATGATTTAATTAATATTGCAATTTAGTTCCGGAAGGCGTAATGCAGTTTAAATGAAACTGCGCGCACTGAAACGCCACCGCAATGTTAATGATTATATAATTATGTTTGTAGGCTAATTAATAATAAATGCGCAGGGGATAAATTTACAGCGAAATGCTCTCCGATAAAAACGCCTGTTTTATTAAATCGCCTACTCCGATGCCGCGCGTAATGTATTTTTTGCGTTCCGTTTGTTCAGATTAAAAATTTACGATTACAAAAAATATTTATGTTACGGCAACACACCCTCAAACGTATGTGTTCCTATTAATTCTTTACGTGAATTATTTATAAATGTCAACAATCAATATGAGCCGTTATATCATGAACGTTTTTTTTTTTTCTTCATTATGAAAATTGACTATTTTCATAGGGTAATTTCTCAGCTATTAGTTGGCGTTTATATCTACTTAAAGTACCATAAGCTTTATAACTGTTTAATGCACTTGTAATTTATTATTGAATGTTTCAATTTGCTTTGTTACATTTAGTTGAATTAATCAATATTATTCTTTAATAGTAAATAAATAGTAATAATATTAGATAATAACAAAATGAGATATGTAAATATTAATTAAAAACAATAAAATATCGATTTCTTTTTTTTTCAAAATGTCCTCAATAATTATTTATTCTTTTTTTATGACAAATTCGCTTTTTATCAGTTATAAACTATGCAAAACTTTTACCATCCTTGTTTCTTTTACACTTATTACTTTTCAAGCTACCAAATTTTCTTTCTTTGAACGGACGTAATTTTAAATTTCCATGATGAAAATGCTAAAAAAAACTTAGTTATCCAAATTTTAACGCAAAAATTAATAAGTATATTATTTGCATTTAAGAAATAGATATTGTTATTACACCTTTATTGTTTTATTTTGCGTGTGTGAAATACATACCGGGTGTTACACTTTCCTGGTGACTATAGGGAATAACTGGGAAAAGTCAACTTTTTTTTTTTTCTTGCTCCCCATTACAATTTTTCGAAATAATAAAATACTGAAGTCGCAGAAAAAAAATAAAGTTTATTTTTCCATGAAATTCCCTATGGTCACCTAGAAATTGCTATACCCGGTATTTATTGATTATATAATAAGTAAGGCAATTACTACACCAATATTTTGAAAATCAAAGTGAAATTTCGGCTACAAAACATGAAAAGATAAGGAAAATATATTAAATTTTTAACTTTGGTTGTAGTAAAAATTTCCTCGAAAATTTATCATATAGTAGTAATTTGATCCACCCAAAACAGTTATAATTCCTTTGTTGAACTTTGAAAAAATAATTAGTACTTCTTAATTAGTATTTACAATTTCTGTTTATATTTTTTTCCTCAGCTATTTCATCATAATCGTAAGTCTTGTATAATAAAAAAAACCTTCAGGATGGTCATTTTCTTATAACTCATGGCTCGTATATGAGAGATTCGGTCAAGTGGGCAAAAATGGGCAAAATATTGTGCCCAACTAATATCCGTTCGCAAAAATTAGATATTTTTAAACACTTAAATAAAACTTAACTTAACTTAAATTTAAATAAATTTCCCCTCTGTCTTAAAATATGGAATATATTTCTTTGAAAATCATTGGTTAACAATGATAAATCCAATTAAACGGGTTTTAATCATTCCATCTTGAAAAACTATGCTAAATCTAATGGTCTGTGCTCAAAATAAGTTTTAACAGTTCTTCATAATTAGTTAAAATGGCAAAAAACATAAAATGCAAAATCACACCCGCTAAGAAAATTGTTAATAAAAAATAAATATCATTAAGTTAAATAAGTGAGTTTATCACTTTACTGTTAATTGCCAACGCAATTAATCATTAAAACAAAATCCCTTAAAATTAGCGCGATTTGTAAAGAAGTTCGTATTAATTCCAAGAAAAACAAAATTAATTAGACCCTGGAGTTTAGCAATTAATTATTAATAAACACTCTTCAATAGCAGTATCAAAATCCGGGCAAAAAGGTCTCGCGCCGAGACCAGAATCAAATTCAACAAGGGCGCGCAAATAAAATTCTTCAGAAGATTTCAATCTTGGATGGAAAGAAAAAGTTGCCCGAGTTCCGCGCTTCTTCCACTATTATTACAAGCACTTAGTTATTAAGAACGCAGTGTAACTATAGTTTTAAGTAGTTTAAGAAGTAGTTGAAAGTAATTAAGCTACAAAGATATCTGCATTAAAGGCGACGCTTATATTTTCCAATTAAATTAGAATCCAACAAATTATTTCCAAGTGCCGAATCGTTTATTTTGCCGTCGCATAAATGTTTACTTTTATTGCGGATCAACATTTTCCTCGTTTGCTCAATCGATCTCCCGCCATATAAGCTCGCTCTCGGGCAATATATTTTTCCACATATCCTTCTACTTACGTGTGCCCCACAAATTGCTGCTCATATCGCGTTTAAATTAATAATTCAATCATACGGCGGAGTTAATAGACTCTAACGCGATAAGAGGTAATATTTCTCGGTCTGACTGATTATCGTGAAATTATTCAATAGGCTTCGCTAACATTAGTTATATATTTGCATCCATTATTATCAGTTTGCATAAATTATTATTAATTTCGTGTCGCAATGCGAGTTCTGTTACGCAACGTGGAGTAGCTTCTGGGCCGACCGCCGCGCCGACTTTAAATTAATCGTCGATTGCATCCATGACGGTATGCGCATATAATATACAACATATACGGTTACATATTTGAGATTAGAGCGCAAAATTATGGTTAACATTAATTCGCGTGCCGGCGTCCCAGATTGCGCCGCGCCGCCCCTCCGTTCAAAATTATTCGTCTAGGAAAATGCAATTTCCCAAAAATCATAGGTTTGTTTACTGTTCGAGAGCCATTAAAGTGTTTGCGTTTTGCAAAAAGGGATGAAATTAAATTAGCTTCTCCTTTTGTGTCTTGTGCAAAATTGTATTTTTTACATTAC
Organism: Holobus sp. GC000080; assembly: GCA_030556065.1. Lineage (NCBI taxonomy): Eukaryota > Metazoa > Arthropoda > Insecta > Coleoptera > Staphylinidae > Holobus > Holobus sp. GC000080. The sequence continues at coordinate 4,870 of JASKGO010000913.1, forward strand.
TCAACTCCCTCCTTCTTTAACTCTCTTTCTTCGACTCGCTCGCACATACTTTCGGTGTTCTGTGTGCCCGTTCCGTTTCGGGAAATAAATTTATTTATTAGATTTTCTTTTGACTTGTTTCAAAGTGTATTTAAGTGTTATTAATATAAGCGGGCGAAGAGCGCGTGTTTAAGATTTCAAGTATACGAGGATTAGAAGGAAGGACGAAGAACATTAAAAGACGAAAGGGAATTAAAGTAGGTTTCCTGCTTGATGAAAAAATTGATTTATTAATGGGAATCCCTCTCGTTTGCTTCAGCGAAATTTCGAGCGAGGATAAAAAAAAATGTTTGTAAGCAGCGCGTACTAGAAAATTAATTGCGCAAAACGTATTCGAGAATTCCGATATACACAATTTCGTTACCTTTTTTTTAAGGAGTGTGTTTTTTTAGTATTTTTTTCTTTTTAACATAAATTTTTACATACAAGGTTATCGAAATTTTTGCTAATTTTATTTAATATTAGAGTACCTCTTTTGTTTTTAAAGAAGTAGTAAATTATTTTCTATTTCTCTAAAGTAAAACCGATTTTGTTCTAATAATTCGAGTTACCAACAACTTTTACATGTTTTTTTTTTTTCCTCTTGTAGCTTTGAAAATATTCGAGAGATTCCTTAAATTTTCTTATTTTCATTCAATAAGTCTTAAAATGAAATAAAAACTTGCTAGAATTTTGCTTGAAGCAAAAAGTAGAGTTTTGCTTTTGGTGAAATCAAATTATTTTGGTTTTTAAATGCTTAATTTGTAATTTTTATTGACAACCTTAAATAATTTACACAATTAGTAATTCATGTTATACCACTTATCTTGGCAACGACGGCAAAAAGAAATCATAAATACCAATAAAAGTGAGGAATATTTGATTTGATAAAAAAAATTACTACTTAGATAACCCGAAAGTGTATGAAATCATAGTCATTTGATTTTTTTTTTTTTTGTAACATATTTCTTATTTTTAAATTTGCGATAACATATGAAAATACATTGTTATTTACTATATGGAAATTGTTCGACTAAAGTATTAGAAAGAATCAAAATATGACAAAATTAAATAAATTTTAATTTAAAATGTTATATTTGTTATCGACTTCCGATATTACCGGAAGTGGTAAAATTCTATGAATATTTTAATTAGGAATATCTTTCATTTATGTTTAAAAATAAAACCCCTTATGTAGTAACAAAAAATAAAAAAAGGATTACAAAAAAATCTTCTAACCACATACGATAAAAGAGATTTGTGATTTTTTTAAAGGATAATGAGCTTCATCTACTTTTAATGAACATTTAAGAGTAAAAGTACTTTGTTAAAAGAAATAGTAATTTTTCTTTATAATTAAGCTCGCGCGATTTTCTTTTCGCAAGATAATAATCTTAACAAAAAAATATCTTTATAATTTGATTAAACCTAAGTGAAATAAAAAACAAATAAATCTCTTAAGGACAATAGAAACATCAAAGTTAATTAAGCAAGTCGTGGATGGATGCAATTGGAAAATCACTATATTTTATCTATAGATGGGTAAACCGATAAAGTGTATCTTGAAACTAAAAGAAGTTAAAGATCTTTTCCGCTCGACGGAATCACATATAGATAGAAAGAGTAGTGCCAGAGGAAAAATCGAGAAAATTCCCTTTAATATAAAGCTGCAGTATGCGAAGCTAATCTCTGTGAAGGCTCTTTATTCCCCCCGCATTGCCCCTCGGATACTCCCGCATTCTTGAGATGATCCCCTTATTCGGAACTAAAGAATCGATCTGTCGAAATTAGACGGATATAGGAAAAAGCGGCAAAATATATAAATAAGCGCGCTGCTGCGGAGAGCGTAGAGCGCGTAGAGTAGACCGAAATTGCGAACTTTGTGACTGTATAAGCAAATATCGATCGATTCGCGGGCTGCCATAATCAAGCAATCAATCAACGGTTTATGTTTTAACGAGCGTCTTACCTGAAACGCACAAGTGATTAATTCCTAGCGGCCTCCGCTTAATTGTTTTTTCAGTTTATTAACCCGTTTTTTATTGTCGCCCCACTTACTTAAAACCTAGTGGATCTCGAAGGCGGGCGGCATCGGATATACGAATTTGCCATATTTTATTCTGGCGCGCACGGCTAAGGGTTGTTTGAAGAAGCTTAAAGCGGAGTTCGCGAAAGTAAATTGTAGTAAAACATTGTTAAACACGCTCCTCGGAGAATTTGTTTCGTTTTAGTTTTCAACCAAGATTATCAAAATGTTTTCGCTTTTTATAATATGCGCATCGCATTGTTCGCCTTCTATACTATTTAATTCGCAACTGTTTTTTGCACTCGGTTTGCACGGGTTACTTAGTCGGGAAAAGTGTGCGAAAAACAAAGGACACTTTAATGAAAAAGGGAAATGGACTGCACGTGCAAAAAAGATACTTAAAAAATTTATCGTGTGCAGAGTTTCATACATTATTCCCAGCTTACTTGGCAGTCGCAACAAAAACGGACTTTTTCCTCGTTGCATTTTATATTTTTTTGCAGGCGCTGTCCTTTTAATAAATAAAACCAAAAAAGACTAATAAAAAGTCTATTAACAAAAACCAAATTATTTGCCCACAAAATGCCAAAAAGATTTTCTCTTTTAAACTTTTCAATGTAATTTTTTTTTTATTTCTATATTTAAAAAATATTAATTTTTAATTAAAAATTCAAAAAACATCATTAAATTAAAATTAAGTAGATGTAATTAACAAGCACAAAGAATTATTAATTTTATTAAAAGGAAAAATGAAGTTTTTTTTTTTTTTAATATTAAATCATAAGATATAATTACGAGAGAAAGAAAGTAAAAGATATTCCATTTTTCAGGAGTAAAAGCTTTAAGAGCCAACGCCCCTGATTTTTTACCGCCTGCCAGAAAAACACATTTTTTTCGCGCTGCCTGTTCTTCCCTAAAAATGACATCACTGCAAAAAAATATATATCATCCGTACATATTTATTCATGAAATTTATGCATTGCAGTAGCAGTCGCTCAAAACTAGAATAAAAACTTAGTTTTTAATGCTAAAGAGCTGAACGTTATGATGTCACTCGGGGGAAATCACATTTAGTAAATATTTCCTCTTTGGAAATTGCACTTTTTCCACATTAATTTCATCAAGCACGCGCCCATAAAATGTATGCGCTCGAAAAAATTATTCTCAATTGAATCTTGACGATTTATAATACTACTTAAAGCGGCAGGAAAGCCTCAAGTAGATGCATAGACGAGCAAGTTTCTAAGGGCGCTGCGTGAATCGGACGAAGTTAAAAGTTTAAAACATTAATAAATCGTACAGGGAGCCATTAAAAAATCATCAAACAGCACTAAAAGTAATGAAAACTAATAAAGTTGAGCGCGAATCGCAGAAATTATCATGACGTCAATCGTGAATTTACTAGCAGTTCTTTCAAATGTGTCCTATTGAATGAAATATATGCTTTTTACTGGAAATGTATGTTGCGGGCTATTTACATTTTTCTTTAATGGTTATTATTTGAATTTACTAAATTCGATTAAAAATTCTTTTTGATCATTAAAAGGCTAAATGCGCTCATATAATTATTCAATTTATTTGGAAACTAAATAACAACTATACTTTACTAAATGTTTTATTTTTATAAAGGAATCGAAATATTGCATGAAAATTAGAGCATTCTATTAAAAATATATAAGTTGATATCCACTTCTGGTACAAGCTGAAGTAATGTGGTGTATGTGCGAATTAAATAACTTTACAGACCTTTTTGGTATACTGTATCAAGTAGTTTCGGATTCGATTAAAAAAGGGAAATGGATAGAGTTTAAAGTGAATAATGTTCTTTTAAGCGGAAAAATAGCAGCTAAAAGTGACAACAAAAATCTCCTTTGTTTACGATTCTATTTTCAGGTGAAGAACATAGTGAAACAGTAGAAACCATAAATAACCTCAGCCCTATAAAGCACTACTTTATACTGAAAATACGCGGGGTTTCAGTCATTTAAAGTTTAAACAATAAATTTTAAATTGTTTAATAAAAATTCATTATGGTACCTATTCAAGGTGATTGTTTCCAATGATTGATATACCGTATCTTGAAAACCGTAAACTTTGTAGATTTGTTTTTTTTCTACTATCTAGTATCTTATTTTAATTAAAAATGTAAATCACCTAAAATATTGTCTTAATCTGGTTACTTCCGGTAATAACGGCAATGCAAATGAACGTACTGAGTATTTTAAAGGGGATACCCCAGTTTACATTTTATATATCGATTCTCGAGAAAAAAAATAATGTCTTCCTTACTTTTGATGATAACTTCCTTATTTTTGTTTGTTTGTTTGTTTGTCTTGTGTTTCTAAAGATATGTATTCAATCACTTCAATCATTTCACTTATTATTAATTCTTTATATTGTCTAGGACGTTAGAAAAAAGTACTCAAAAAATAACAATTTAGCAATAAAATAACTTTCTTTCTTTCTAATGGTGCCACGATTTTTAAATTTTATATTCATATTTGGCATATAAAATCCTACAAGAAATTTTTATTTTATTTGATAAACCTACGATGAAAAGTTTAGGGGTATTTCTAAGAAAAGTAAAGCAACGTACCCCCATAGCTATACGTTGAGATTTTTTTTTTTTTTAATAATTCAAAAAGTATTCATCCTAGACTTATGAAATAAAACCATTCTGATCGGTCTATTTATGCCAAATCTACATAATAAATAAAATTCTTCTTTTTGAAAATATGAAGTTATTTGATTTTAAAACGTTGATGATATTTCCTCGAATTCCTTGAACAATTTTTACAAGAAATAATAAATGGTTTAAATTAAAACATAACTTAAGAATATTAAACAAAAAGAATTATCCAGTTAACATCATAAATGAGGAAAATAAGATTTTTTTTCTTGTAATCCTAATTTTGATAAAAATAACCAGAAGTTAGCAATATCTGAAAAAATTGACACAATTGAATGAAAATCTTCTTTTTACAAAATCTTCCTTATTTTTGGAATGAAATCAAATATGAGATAAAATATAAATATTTAAAATATTAAAATTAATATGTATACATCCGGTATTACCGAAAGTGAATGAAAATATTTTAAATGATATAAACTATTTATTTTAATGTGATTGCAGAAGACTCGAAATCGATAAAGTTTGCGGATTTCCAGATATGGTTAACCGACCATCTGAAATTATCGCTCTGTACACGAGTAAAAAATATAAAATCTAAATATTGAAATAAAACTAGAATAAATATAAATTTCCATTATAAAACAATGTATGCAATGTGAATAAAGTTGAAAATCCACACAACGCCTACATATTGTCGGTAGGTACCAGCAAAAGAAAATTTATGGGACCAGCATAAGATAGCGTGCGAGAGCGCTTTACTGTCTTTTGGATTTTATCGTTCGATAAGCTAAGCCCTTGGACTGGTGGCAATTAATGTGTGCAGCTTGAAAACAATCGCCGATGACATTATCTGTAACTACACCGGTCGTTATCTAAGATCAAAGATTTAGTACATTTGAGCTTTAAGTATGTATCAAATGGAAGCTAATTTTCTTAACGTCCCCCTTCGCAATTAATTAATTCCGGAGAAATTTTCCACCGCTCCAAGACCGGCTTAGAGCCACTCATGCTGTACACAGTATACACACTCGAATAATAAATGACGTGACTGATTTAATTAAGTGTTGTGTTCCTCCCTGTCCATCCATCTGCGCTTTCATCTGTTGGTCCTGGGAGTCGGATCATGTCGTTCGAGTTCATGGGGATTAACCATCCGGCATATCAGATATGTGTCGCAATTTGCACGTCAACATTTTTAATTGGTAGCTAATTTCCAGCACTGGCCGGCTCTTTCGTAAATTGAATTGTTCAAATTGAAAACGTGCACGAACTAGAAACAAAAAATAATAAAAAAATAAAAAGCGAAACGGAAAAATTAATAATAATAAAAATGAAGTACGCGCATTATACTAATAGTCCTTCTGCAATCCCGAGCCTTTAATTTTCATCCTAATGAATTTTAATTAAGGCCACATCATAGCTGTTTATATAATTAAGTTTAAGCCGCAACACTCGCAATGTTATTTTTTGCTTTAGTCGCAAGTGAATATACTAATTTGCTACTTCTCTTTTTCGCCTTCATTTTTTTGTCATAACATTATTAGTAACGCTCTGTTTTCGGAACTTTTTAAGTCAACACTGAAGTAATTATAATTTTTTATCTTTAACAGATTCAATTTTTTGTTGGTTATTGTTATTATTATTCTGCGATAAAAATTATTACCTTGTTAATTTAGAAGTCCTTCAACGCATATGTCAGCAATCTGAAACAATTAAAATTTTAGAGTTTTATCAAATTTAGATATTTTAAACATTTAAAATTAAATTCTAAAAGGTGGATCAAATTGGTTGTTCCCACTGAGGATCATCATTAATCGTCTTTGTATTTTATACCGGGTGGCCCAGGTTTTAGGGCCAGCCCTGGCATTTTTTTGTTTACCACCCGATTTTTATAAAACTTAGATTACTTAAATAAGACGTAATTTCCGATTTATTGGCGCATACATTTCAATTTTGCATCACTTCCGGTTTCACCGAAAGTGACCCCATCTTTTGATTTTTAAATGGCAACCCCCACTTTTTTTCACTTTTTTTTATTCTAGGGACAATTCTGAGTTCAAAAATATGCGTTTCGTTAATTTTTAATTTTTGAAGTACTCAAAAATTCAATTTTTAAATTTCATCATTTTTTTTTTTTGTTATCTTAAATTCTACATTTTCATGATAATGATTTTAAAGAGGAACATTCTCAAACACATTCTTTTCAAAACTCAAATGAAAATTGCCATTTTGATTTGATTTAAAATTAACATAGAATTAACTTCTAAAAGAACCCCACTCTTGAAAAGGGGCATGATTTAGTTACTACATTGTAAAACTTGTTCTTTTCCACTTAAAAAACGTGTGATCATTCATTGATGTCAGTAATAAATACATTAACATATCATAAGTTGCCAATTTTTGGGAGGTAAAAATTATGTCACTATTATCCTTAATTTAATTTACATGTTCTTTTTTATCAAAAATTACAATTAGCTGAATGATAGAAGGACAATTGTTTTTCACATATTGATTCTACAAGTTATTCCTGAGATCGGTTTATTTTTATATTAGTTTTCAAACAAACGGTATTAATAAAAATTAAATATGAGTTAAACAGTTATAACAAAAATTTGATCTGGAGACTGAAATTATCTATCTATTGATGTAAGAATAGGAACGATTGGATAAAAAGTTTTAGAGATGTTTTGGTGAAAAGTCATTTGTCTTTTTCCTACTGATGCGCATTCTTAAGGAGCACAACTGGAAATAATTTGTTTAGCTTCAAAGATGAACTTGATGTGGAAATAATGTTTAATAAAATAATTAAAATAAAACTAAACGAACTCATTTTTAATTTAGACTTTAGTAAGAAAATTTTATTACAATTTACTTTTTTAATCTCGCTTTCTATACAGGGTCTCCCAACTTGAGTGGCCTATTAAATGTTTATGGAAACTACTTATTTTAGAAATCTGAATCTTGGCATGACGTTCTTTTCGGCAGTGATCTACCTAAATCTAATATTC